>BGPR01005677.1:31268-56349 GCA_013235015.1 Araneus ventricosus
TATATATATATATATATATATATATATATATATATATATATATATCAGCTTTATTTTGTTCCTGATGCTTTAACTTAAATTAGCGCAAAATAAAATTTTTTAGCCTCAAAAAAGATAATTTCGTGCATGAATAAACAAATACATAAGATTTGCAAAATTAAAACAAATATAATTATTCTAAAAATTAATTCTGAAAACAAATTAGATTTAATATTATTAATAAACAGATTATGGTGTGACATCTTAGCGCTAAGAACATGAAAAAAACAATGTTATGGAATAAACAAAAATCTTAAGCTCATTTTCTTTTAATGCTTTCACCTTAATCAAGAAGGAATAAATTTTTTGTGCCTGAACCTTAGCCTACCTTATTTGCAGGTACGATGCGTTCAAATAAAATGTTATTTCTAGGCACTGTCCGATCGAATAGAACTTTATTTAGAGGTATTGGGAGTTTGAATAAAACGTTATTTATATGTACTGCAAGGGCAGATGAAACGCTAATTGCAGGTATTGTGCGTTTCAATAAAACGTTATTTGTATGTACTGCAAGGGCAGATGAAACGTTACTTGCAGGTATATTAGTAACGGATAAAATGTTATATTTACAGCTATTGTCCATTTTGTTAAGACAGTGGTGCAATCTCTTATGAATTTAAGAAGAAATTGTTTAAAAAATCTATATTTATAATAATGAATTCTAAATTATATACTAAAATGTTGAAAAAAATTAAAATAAAAATTGCTATTTAGTACACTAATCTAACAGTGTTTTTAAAAACAGTTTTTGTTCTTTTCTTAATTTAGAACACTTGTAAGTTGGATGGATGGAATTTACATTAGGAGTTATTCTAAATTTATCGGATAACATACTATGTTTTGAAAAAGGGTCTAGTAAAAAATTTATTTTCCCATAAGTTGAATTAAAATATTATCTGAAACTTAAACTATACAAATATGAAAATATTAGGCATGCGGCAAAGAGGACGGAGGAAAAAAGTGCTTAGGAATATGTAAGAAAAGTGTGTAAAGATTTTTTTGAAGTTTTTTGATTTTCAAGGATTAAAGATAAATAGATTAAGATGATACTAAAATGATGAGATAATTATGGGAGGCAGAAGACGGTATTAATGGCGAGTGAAAACAATCGGAGAAAAAGTTTGTTTCACCCAGTACCGAACCCGGAACATTGATTTGCAAACGCAACGTCTTGACAACTGTACTATGTGTACGCGAGGCAGAAAGGTGAAACAGAGGTTTTTCTTATTTCAACTGTCATTTATATCGTATTGTGGAATTTTAGAGATTACTGAATTTCAGATTGAGGGGAAGGTTTGATAAAATTTGTTTGCAAGTTTCTATTTCAAACTTTTTTTTCAGAAAAACCCAAGTCGCTGACTTAAACTATCTTGAATTTGATCTGAACGTTCTCTGGCTCTCATAAGCCATGTCCTTCATTTCTAACTGATATCTCTTGAATCATTTCATCCACTGTTTCATTATATTGTAAGAAATATTGTTGAGAGATTTGTTGAGAGAAAAAGTTACTTTACACCACAACGAATATAGTAACAGGCTATTCCAATGAAGTAATGTCTAACATGGCGGAGGCTTCCGGTTTTGTTTCATAACAGACATTGCCATTGAGAAAAGAGAAATTAACCCCCTTTTTCCGCCACGTCCTTTTCCGTCTTAGCGTTATATATATATATATATAAATGGTAAAAATTTCAGACAGTTCGACATCTCCAACCACTCGACGGATTTCTATAATTTTTATTTCATATAAAATCTTATGACGTCTAGATATGCTATCAAGGGTCTTCTGTTTCCCACTACCCCATTTTCGAGCTAAAGTTTCCCACTACCCCATTTTCGAGCTAAATAGTAGAAACATTTCTACATTATACATTCTCTACATGTTTAATATGATAAAATTTTCAGACAGTTCGCCAGCACCAACCACTCTACGGATTTCGTCATTTTTTTCATTTAAAAGTTTATGATATCTAAATATGTCATCAATAGTCGTCTTTCCACCACCACCCTGCAATTTCGAACGAAAACGAAAAAATTCTTCTCCTCTGTACATTGTCTATGGGTAAACCAGGGATTGTAGAAATTCCCATCCCCAACCACCCGACGTATTTCGACAATTTGTTTTTCATTCGAAAGGTTATGACATCTAGATCCGTAGGGTGGTTGGGGCTGGGGATTTCTACAAGGTTTACCCATAGAAAAGGTACAGAGGATAAGTGGTTTTTCGATTTCGTTCGTAAATGGGGGTGATGGGGGTAAGTGACCCTTGATGACATATCTAGACGTAATATTCTTTCAAATGAAAAAAAACAAATGTCGAAATCTGTCGTGTAGTTGGGCTGTCGAACTGTCTGAAAGTTTTACCGTATTAAACATATAGAGAATGTATGGCGACGAAATAGGTTGGCTTTTTTAACAAATCATTTTAAATATACAGTTTTAATTTATCACTCCTTCAAGTGTAAAATTCATATACAATGTCAAATTTATTTCAGAGCCCCCAAAGCACATCCATTTACACAAGATAAAAATAACTTTTCCGATTAGAATAGAATTACACCGTACGATCAAAGGCCATAAATAGGATGGCAGTAAGAATTCTAATGATAAACCAATATATTAAATTTGTCTTTATATCCCTTTGCGTTTTTCATTTATTGTGACCACGTACACGGAAGCGTACAGGCATACCACCCATTGACGGATTTCGCCCCAAATTTGATTGAAATCTACAATTTTCATTTTATGACCATATACCAAATTTTATCCATCTCGCTCATTCCGTCTTTATTTGACGTTTACAGACACACACACACACATTAGTTCAAAATTGTGTTTTTCGACTGAGGGATGTCTAAAACTTGGAAATTCAAAAAAATTACGAGGCAGAATTTTCGGCCTTTCTTATTCTTTTCCTATGCATTCATATACTTAAAAGGTTAAAAAGTATCCCTCTTAAATTCAAATTTAATTTTCAACCAAAGGCCACCAGATTTGCCCTACCTACCCAAACTTATTTACGCTCCTTCACTGAACGGATATTAGATAGCATTATGACACAGGACCGTTTTTGTACAATTGCTCTAATCGGATATAGGCCGGCAGTGGATACAAGTGGTGTAAAAATGCATCAATGCACAGGGAATGATTAAACGCAACTCCACGAGCAATCATACGAGCCGCCACTGCCTATGTGGAAGCATAGAAGAAATTCGAAGCGTGAACACTCCCGATTTTTTACGAGCATACGCCCCCCCCCCTCCCAACGACTAGAACTTTCCTTTCCAACAAAATTATGCTTTTCCTAGATTTGGTGCGGATCACTTGACGGCTCTTCCAAATCAGGATAGACGTGCAATGAGGATCCACCTCTATCGGCCACTGCCCTCCTAACAGCGAGAGGATATGCACATGAAGGCATTTGGGGCTGTTCAATGAATCTAATGCTCTCCGAGTGTGTATCCTGGGAATTACGTTATTGCGACACTTGATTCAAGCCGGGATAATAAGTAGCGACCTCCTCACAGTTTAATTTGATTTTCCAATTGGCAATGACAGCAGATAATGATACGTAGAGTGGTGTTTTGTGCATGCTTTATTTGCCTTGTGATCACTTTTTCGTGTGAAAAGATTTTGTGGTGGTAAGTATAAACATTATAAACAGACCGATATGGCTTTTTTCGTATATGAACAAAAGTGTTGTAAGTTTTTTTTTTCTAAAAAATTTAAATATTGTATTTACTCATATGCAATCAGCTAAACAGTGCAGCAAGAAATTTTCATTTATATGAAAGTTGTGGTGGTTAGACTCGAAGTTATTTCGTTTTCAATCTTGAAAGTTATATAAAAATACCACAACAATAAAATTAGCATTTCTAAATAATCGGTCGAGTGGTTGAGGCTTTCGAACTCGGTGAAAATTTTTTTACCAAATTATTTTCAATATATAGACAAGATTAACACAATATTTATAATAATGATTAGTGATACACACATATTTAAGTCCAAAAATAAAACGACATTATTTTCTCAAAATACTCAAAAGTGGGAAATATTTTTCTCATCGATAACATTTAGTTGAAAGCAAACTTGGGTATGTATATATATAAAACTGGTTTCAACTCTTAATTCTTGCTATCTGCTATCCATAATAAATGGAGTGATCTCTTTGCTGAATTATAGTGTGTGCATATGATTTCGAATATTGTTGATACATTTCATATTCAAACATTTCAGATTAAGATTTCAATAATAATAAGTAAATTAAAATGAAATGGAACTTATTTTCTGACTTTCCATTGAGGACACGATGTTAATGTATTAATTTTTATTGTACAGTTCAGTTTCTTTTCTTAAAATGCCATCTTACGAAAGGCGTTTTGTAATAAACAAAATTAAAATGGAATTCATGAACATTTAGTAATTGAAAAGAAGGCAATTTTTCTAGAGCTGACAATGCCATGTGGCTGATTGGAAAGATATAAGTAGTATTGCTTGAACAGTCTTGCCTGAGAGAATCATTGACATCTGTAATCAATACATTAACATGGGGATATAAATGTTTACAGAAAATTACCACTATTTTAATACAATTCTTTTCTGTTTAAAATATTTTTTTCGAACAAATACGCAAGAATCCACACCAAAAATATGCTGCATAAGTTAAAGCTTGGATTTTTATATCTGAGCTGGTGAATGAAAATTAGAGTTATTGTCATTTAATATTGACTAGCTGTATATCTCTTTGCGTTTTTCATTTATTTCGGCCATGTGCGCGGAATCGTACAGGCATACCAAACATTGACGGATTTTGTCCCAAATTTGATTGTAATCTACAATTTTGATTTTATGACCATATGCCAAATTTTATTCATCTCGCTCATTCCGTCTTTATTTGACCTTTACAGATACACACACACACATGAGTTCAAAATTCTGTTTTTGGACTCAGGGAGGTCTAAAAGTGGAATATTCATAAAAATTTCGAGGCCGAATTTTCGGCCTTTCTTATTCTTTTCTTATGTATTCATATACTTAAAATGTAAAAAAGTATAACTCTTAAATTCAAATTTAATTTTCAACAAAAGGCTACCAGGTTTCCCCTACCTACGCAAACTTATTTACGCTCCTTTACTGAACGGATGTTAGATAGCATTATGACACAGGACCGTTTCGGTACAATTGCTCTAATCGGATATAGGCCGGTAGTGGATACAAGTGGTGCAAAAATGCATCAATGCACAGGGAATTATTAAACGTAACTCCACGAGCAATCATACGAGCCGCCACTGCCTATGTGGAAGCATAGAAGAAAATCGAAGCGAGAACACTCCCGATTTTTTTACAAGCCTACGCCCCCCCCCCCCCGTCCTATTTCTAGAACTTTGATTTCCAACAAAATTATGCTTTTCCTAGATTTGGTGCGGATCACTTGACGGCTCTTCCAAATCAGGATAGACGTGCAATGAGGATATGCACATGAAGGCATTTCGGGCCGTTAAATGAATCTAATGCTCTCCGAGTGTGCATCCTGGGAATTACGTTATCGCGACACTTGATTCAAGCCGGGATAATAAGTAGCGTCCTCCTTACATTTTAATTTGATTTTACAATTGGCAATGGCAGCAGATAATGATACGTAGGGTGGTGTTTTGTGCATGCTTTATTTTGCCTTGTGATCAGTTTTTCGTGTGAAAAGGTTTTGTGGTGGTAAGTATAAACATTATAAACCGAACGATATGGCCTTTTTTCGTATATGAACAAAAGTGTTGTAAGTTTTTTTTCTAAAAAATTTAAATATTGGATTTACTCATGTGCAATCAGCTAAACAGTGCAGCGAGAATTTTTTTAATTTTCATTTATATGAAAGTTATCGTGGTCAGACTCGAAGTTATTTCCTCTTCAATCTTGAAAGTTATATAAAAATACCACAACAATAATATTATCATCTCTAAATAAAATTTTGTAATATTCACTTTCCTGAATTAATATTTTCCAAAGGATGATCATTTAACAGAAATGTTACAACCCAAATAAAATTGACACAGACAAAATGTCAGTTGCGAAAGCTAATTTTGGAAGCTTTAAAGCAATTCTTATGGATAGCAATCAAGAATGTTTGTTTGCTTAACAGCACCAAAAAATCGTTTTATATTCCATGTTATAAGTGACATTTTTGCGTAGAAATATGACGGAACTTTGGTTTAAGTAGCACTTATACTCATGTTCACAAACTAATCTTGTATATGACAGAATGTCGAGAAGAAAGCACTCTCTATTTCCAATTTCTCGTAATCAAAGTATACTAAGTATTTCTCGTAACAAAGTATACTAATGGACTTCTAAAAATTCAATTTTAAACTTTAGATGAGTCTTAATGTTTTGCTTACTTACAGTGAAAACCTTGAGTTTGTTTGAATTATATTTGGTCTTCCGCTTTGAAGATTCCATTGACTGAGCATTACATCGGAAGTAGGTTGTTAAGGTTTAATGTAAATGAACAAAACAGAAAACTCTCCTATACCGTGCAAAATTTCAAAACTCCAGCATGTCAGAAAGTGAGTGAAAAACCTTATCACACCTCTTTGTACTCCATAGAGGAGTTCTTATTGATATGAGGTACAGAGACGAGATCCTCGATTCATATATCAAGCCATACAGAGGGGATGCTAGAGGAGATTTCAAACTAATGAGTTATAATGATCGACTCACTGATCTAGGCTTGTCAATCAGCATCTTCCGGATCAAGGTTAGGAGAGAATTAACTATCCAGCTCAATCTCTGTAACTTATTCCGATATAGCATCTTTGGGACTATCGTCGAAGACAGGTGTCTGCTTGAAGTATCGCTCCTAAGTCGTTTAATGAGCTTGAACAAGCTTTTCCCTATGAATGGTCTTTGCTACCCATTTAGGTGCCCGAAAACTTAATTGAAGGTACGAAAAATCGAATGCGCCAACTCATTGTAGCTAAGGGGACACATTCCTTATTAAAACTCATCTATTTAATCCTTAACAGATATATTTCCTTTATAGTTTTCCTTCGATAGTAGACTTTCGTAAAAAATATGTATTAATTTAATTGTAAATTATACTTGATGCTAAAAGTAAGTAAAATTCAATAAATAACTTTTTAATTCACAATTGTTCCAATTTTCATGTTATTATGCTGATTTGTTTGCAAATCAGACACAAAAAGATGGTTGTACCTTAATTTTTAGACCAGTGTACATTAAACAGAGTTCAACTCGATATGAACTTTCCCGAAACCCATATCGAGTAGTCCTCCATCGAATTGTTTACAGTTTATCCAAGTGTGAACCAGTTCTAGAACGCCAGCTGGATCTTTTGACATTTACTTCATAATTGAATTTGCCGCCTTTAAAGCAGCCGTTGGTGACTCAAATCTTTGACTCGCAGTTCCTATTTCATATTAGAGAGCAATAAAAACTCTCACGGAGTTAGACCTGAAGTGCATGGAATGTGTGGAGTTGACTGACCGATTTTTATGCAACAATTACCGAAACGTGAGAGTGTGTAAGCGCCAATCAGATGGATTAACCTGTTCTTGTCGGTTGTGTTTACTAAAGTTCAATGTGAAGTAAGTAACTCCTCAGCATATTAATAGAGCGCTACTCTGAGATCTTTTTCGAACAATTGCAACATCTGTATTTATAATAATCTTACTTAATGTGTTAGGTGAAACATCCGAACACTCTGCTTTGAAATCGAAACACATACATTTTTAAACTTCTTGAAACTGTAAATTGGGAATGAACATAGTGACAATGTTCCTGGTGCATTAATAAATATGTTCCCATAGCGGATTCTGAAGACAAATGAAAAATTTCAAACCTACTCATCTAGATTTTTTTTAGTTGAAATATATTTAATCGTTATTTGTAGGTTCAAAGTTCAAATGAATGCTTAAATCCCTTAAAAAATTTCTATAAGTTCCGCGAAATTTAATTTCAGCTAAATGCTAAAAATATAGTAGTTCTCAATCTTGCCCATGCATTAGTGACTTGAGAAAAATTTAAACATCCTATTACAACTTGATTTTTTCTAAGAAATTTGAAAGCATTTTACAATCTTTTAATTAATTGGAAAGCCAGTTGCCTCCCGTGATCGCCTGCGCAGTTACTATTGAGTTTATCCTCATTAACAATCAATCGATCATAACGCATGAAGTGGCTGAAAAAGACAGGGATGTAAGATGATTATGCCAGTGATTAAGGCATAGACAGATTAGATCAAAAGGGAGAGTGAATCCTTTTCATTTACTGATACAGCAGTTTTACCAGCTCATAAGAAAGGCTAACAATTCTGGTGGGTTTGTTAGTTAAGTTTATTTTAGTTATATTAAAGTTTCGTTCTTGAAGCAACAAGAAAATTCTGCTCAGACAGCATCGTAAGGAAAAGTTAATCTTAAAAGGCTTAAGGAAAAATTAAACTAATGGTAGCACGTATTAGGAAAGCAGATTTCATAAAGAAACAATGAGAACGGTTAAGGATTTTGAATAAACGGAAATTATCCAGTTCATTCCCAAAAAGTGATTAAAAAATTGAATCAAATGCAAGGACTACAGTGGTCAGATGGAAAAAAAGATATTGTGGTTCCAAGGAAGGAAGATCGCTGATAGAGACCTCAAAAACTCAATATGTATCTGGGCTTAGGGCACGTTAAACTTTATGTGATAAGTCAATCGTCTTAACATTAGTTTGTTTTGGTAGTTTGACGAATCAAATATTAACTAAGCTTGGTTCAAAACTACTAAGTTCGTACTATCAGAATAGTGTAGCTACAAAACAGGGAACACGGCCAAGTGGGTTAAGGCTGGCATCAGGTATAACTGAGGAGCAGGCATCAAAGGAAGGGCATTATGGATTTTATCCTACCTCTGGCTGTCTGCTATACTAGAATTATTCAATAAATGGCAGAACAATGTACGTTTTAACAACGAATAGTTGGCTGTAATCATGTAGGTTGTTGGAGGTTTATTTGATTTTCCTAAGTAAAACATAAATGTAAACCAGTTTCCCTTTGAAGTCCTATAGAAATACATATATCAGATGTTCGTGAGACATTTTCCTCAAGTGCTTCTTAGATGTTCCAAGGTCAATTTAAACAATAGAAGATGTTATTCTTCTCTTTTACCATGAGTGCTTAACTCTTGAACTTTGCTAGATGTGCTAGACTACGCGGATTTAGAAACAGAATAACCCCGAATTTGGGGCAATAATCTTCATCAAACAGCCTTTAAATAATATGAGATCAATTTCCAATCTGTTTGAATAGGAAATATTCCACATTTCTCTTCACTATCAACTTACCTTTCCTTCAACAGCATTAGTTCCATCTTTTTATCTCACAAAAATTCCTTCAATAACAAAACCAGACATTATTACCCAGCACCATCATCTTTTTAATCTTCACCTTAATTCGACGAATTGCATCTATTATTAACATTGCACAGCAAAATCATTCGGCATAACAACCGTAACTTCATCTTTGATCTTTTCTTCATTTCTCCCTCTCCACGCCATTCTTATATTATAATCTCCATTTTTTTGCATGTCTTGCCAGATCCGAAGACCGACCGTTCCTCTTTTGCTGAATCGTATTGAAATCATCGATGACTGTGCACTTTTTCCCGGGTTGCCAGGCAACCTATTACCTGATCACGGAGGGATTACCGATAAAAGAGGAATAGGAAATATTTTCCTTCTTTTTCCCCTTTCTTTTCTCCATCTTAAGGAAACTTCTCCCGTTGGCTCTCCTTTGAACAGTTTGATGTATCCGCTTAATATTTAATGAAAATTTTTTTCATTAAAGATTCGGATTTCTGTGCGATCACGCTTCGGTCGATGAGAAATCGAACATCACCGGTCTCCGGTTGCAAGTTCTTGGGAATTTTTATCTCGCAATTGAAAAAAATACGATCCAATAGGATAGGTGATGATGAGAGAAAACGGTATTCTCTTTTAAACTCAAGAAAGGAAACAATACTTTCCGCCTTTTCTAGCGAAACCAAATTCCGAAGTCATTTTGAGATTCGTTAAACAACAGAATTTCCACTTTTTTTAAATATGATTACATTTTTAAGTCGGCATTTTTCATCGAAGTTGCGCAATGTAGAAATGGCTGCGAACAGAGTGCAACGGCTCAATCCAGATGAATCAAGCTACAGCATCAGCTTCATAACTTGATTCGGATCAGACATTCGAAACTCTTAAATGCTTATTTTTTTTAAAAAAAATTCTAATTGTGCGTGGAAAATTTATACTATTTTTAAATTAGGTAAAACTTAAGAATCCGGGGAGGTCTCGTGGCCAAGATCGCCATAATTGCGCCAATCCTTTAAAAACTCGTCAAAAATAAGGGAAAAGAAGGTCTAGATCACAACTTTTGGCAAGTAATCGCCAAAAAGAAAAGAAATTTTGGCGACCGCCTCGTATTCTTAAGTCTAGCCTGAAATGGTATAAATGGTAATAATAAAATTAATTACTATTTAAAATAAGCTGACGTCAGCATTTCGTTATTGTGATGCTGAAACAATTTTGCTTAATTTTACGTTTAGAAAGATCACTGAACAAAAATGTCGATGCAGTAATTGTTTCTTTTACCACTTTTTCTTAAGGAAAAGTTTAAATATGTTCTAAAATCCTAACGCGAGTTTTACCCAATAAGATAATGAACACCATACGTATAATACAGTAGAGTCTTTGATGCTGGTTAGTGTCCGAATCTTAAACAATCGCTAATTTACGGATAAATAGGAATTCACTGTCCTAATTAGGGGATACAGAGATTCATACCAAAATTCCGTAAACAAGGGTTGCTTTCATCAAATAGAGAGAAACTTAGCAAAATTAATTCCCACCTTCTCGAGCAAAACCAAATTTCGACGTCTTTTTCGAGATTCCTAAACTAGAAGAGTTTTTGCTTTCTTTAAACAATGTTTTAAGGCTGGAATTATTTTTTCTGCAAGTTGCGCAATGTAAAAATCTTTGCGCAAAGAATGGAACAGATCAATCCAAACGAATCTAGCTGAAGCATCAATAAGCTAATATATTTTGTAATAAATATTCGAATCTCCTACTTTTTTAATTTAAATTATTCTAAATTTGGAGGTGAGAAATCAAAGATTTTCTTAAAACGCTAAAAATAAATATATTTTTCGTGGTATGATGAATATAACAGTCCAATAGTCCAAAATTAAGAAGTGCCGGAACGCTATACTCTAAGTAACCAGATTAATGATGTTTTAAGAACAGAGGTGGCGCCAGTGGGGTGACCGAGGTTACAAGGGTCCCAATGTCGGGGATGCTGTGAAATTTCCTCGGGGCAAATTTTTGTGACCCGTTCAAGCAACAGGTTATTTAACTAGTAGGTAAATCAAGATCTTGCGGAAATTTCAGGCTATCATCATCACGCCCCTCACCTTGTGCAGCCGATAGTGCGCTCTGTTGGGAAGCCCTGCCTCTTCATCGGCCAGTCTGTGCCCCCCACGTCGTTCGAACACGAACGCCACTCCTGTTTAAGAATGATTTTGAAAAATGTTTCTTATTTATTTCTCGCGAAAAATAACAGTGCCGGAAAGGTATTCCGGCTTCACGACATCTCTGGAAGGTATAATATTAAATATTTCTCAAAGAAATCCTCGGAAATATGGTTTGTCGAAATAGAAACCATCCGATTTTTATTTTTTTAAAAAAACAGTTTATACTTTGGAAAGAGCGGGATTTTTCTTTTTTAAATTAAAACCAGAAACTTTTAAATTATTTTAGTGTAAAATTAGTTTTTCTCTATTATTAAGTCTATTTTTGAATTTTTTTTATTTGCTCGGTTATATCAGATGGTAATTGAATTTGTATTTGTTTCATCAGGTAGAATTCCTTTCAAAGAATGTCTTTTACGACGTTCTTATAAACAGAAATGTATCACTCAGACAAATAAGTCATGAATGTAGTATTTTTTTTCAGGTATAACAGCTTGATGTATCTTTAAATCTCATGCTCAAAAAATTCTTTAGATATTTTGGGATATTTGAAAAAATATATAATATTATTTTTTAAATTTCACTTAATTAAAAGGAAGATAACTCGTTTACATATTTATCTGATATTTAATAGTTGTTACTTTCTTTATTGAGCCTATCAACATAAAATTCAAAGGTTAATCCTTTTGCGAAGATCGTTCGGCATGAAATTCAATATTCCAACTAGTATTGGTAAGCGCTAAGAAAGAATCTTCAAAATTTTATTTAGATTTTTTATGAATTAAAATGTGTGTGGGGGGGTTTCAGTTTTTCTTAAATATATCAAAAACTATGGGTTCTAGTAAAAACATTTAGTTACAAAATTAAACTACGCGAATTTTCCTACAAAAGAAATTGCTGCATTTTTTTGTGCAGTCAATATTTTAGAAGATACAAGGAGATGCCCTTAACGACGCCCAGTCACCGCTGGTAGAGAGCGCAGGGTGCCCCCGCGCACCTGCCCACCATCGTAGGCTTTTAGTATGTCGTTTAGGGCTCTGTCCTCAACAACTGTGGTAAATTTCAAAACTACAACATCTTTTCTTTCTATTTTTCCTTCTCTGACAGAACTAATGATAATAATTTCATTTTCGTGTTTTTTTTCCCCTTTAATTTTAATAAATTTATCAAAATTAGTTTTAAACATAATTTCTAACGATGCATTTTATTGTTCTACTGAAATTTGAACTAATTTTATAGCTTCATCACATTTTTCAGTCACGTAATATTGACAATATTAAAAGTATGGTAAAAAATCCTTTCTTTGGATATAACTCCAAGGGATAATTTTCAAATCTGTTCAATTTTCTTGGTACGCATACTTTTAAATTCATATGTGCTGTAATAAAGGTTTCAAATACTGTTTTTTAATGCTAAATTTTATTTATTTCCTTATTTGCCTAAAAAAGTTATTATTTTTGAAATAGTAGGACTTCCAAGTCTTCAATTAAACATATTTTCTTAATGAATGCACAAAATTACTTTTCATTAAATATTTTGCCATCACTATCTTATTTTCATGTGCCCAACCGGCTTAATTTGCCTGAAAAGCATATAGTGCTATCAATTGCATTTACGCAACGGAATCGGATATCGGTCTGCAGAATATTTTGGTTAGAAGATTTTTAAAGAATATTTATTGCGTTTTGAAGATATTGTTTATTTACGCAGAAATTGCAGTAAAATCTATTGGAAATTTTAACAAAAACTTAGACGACAGAAAATGTTATTTTAGTAGTAAGCAATTTTTCTTAGTTCTACGATTTTAACGATCATTAGATATGATTACAATTGCAATAATATTAATGTACCACCATTTCTATTCAAAAAATGTTTTTATATTATACAATTGCTCCCGTTCTTAGTTCCAATAATATGTATAATACCTAAATTAGAACTAGTATATCTGATGCTGGTTAAGTCCAAATCTTAAACTTTTGTTATTTGATTAGTGAGTTAGCCTGTCTTAATGAGGTGGCACAGAGTTTTCCCTAACAGAGAGGTCAGAAAAAAAGTAACAATTTCCGACTTCTCAAGCGAAACGAAGGCTCAACGTATTTCTGAGATTCGATAACCAGACGTATTTTTGTTTCGTTTAACGTCATAATGTTTTTAAGCTGGTATTCTTCCTGCAAGTTGTGTGATGAAAAAAATCTTTACGCACAGAATTCAACGCCTCAATCCAGTTAAATCAAGCCAAATCATCAGCATGCTACTATGATTCGGATAAAACATTCTAAACTCTTATATGTTATTTTTTCAAAAAAATATCGTTGTGCGTGGAAAACTTATGCTTTTCTTAACTCACTAAAAATAATTATTTGAAATACTTTTGAGGTCATAATTTCGTTATTGTGGTGCTGAAACAATTTTGCTTAATTCTATGCATTGAAAGATGACTAATTAAAATTATCAGTACAGTAAATAATTGTTTACCACTCTTTTTTATACCGGAAATGACTAAATACCTTCTCAATTCCATATATTCTAGGCAATACGAAAATAAACATCTTATGTAAAGTATATTACAGCTTGCATTTTGATGCTATCTAATGCCCGAATTTTAAACCTTCACTATTTCACGTCTAAATAGGAACTCTCTGTCCTAATCAGGGGAAACAAAGTTTCAGATTAACTTTGTCGCAGCAAAATTTCTTAACCAAGGGTTGCTTTCTCTAATAGACAGAACTAAGAAACTTAGCAAAAATAATTCCCGTTTTCTCGAGCAAAGCCAAAGGTCGACGTCTTTTTCAAAATTCGTTAACCAGCAGAATTTTCGCTTTTTAAAAAACAAAACAAAATTATAATGTTTTACACGATAGCATTTTTCTGCAAGATGCGTGATGTAAAAATCGTTACGCTCAGAACGTAACTGCTAAGTCGAGATTGAGCCGTAGTATGCATTATCCGCCGTATGAAATGCATTTTGCATCATCTCGAGAGCAAAGACAGTATTAGGTAACACGCACTTGAAGTGCCACCTACAAGTCAATCGAGAAAGTAATTATCTTCATGTTTTAAATTTCACTTAACCCCTAAGGTGCTCGTTTACACATTTAGCTAATATTAACTAATTGTTACCATCTCCAATTAGCCTATCAAAATCTACATATATAAAAGAGGGAAGTATGTATGTTCTATTTTTTCTTTATGCACGTCCCCACCGTTGGACCAAACTTGGCACATTGATGGATTAGCACACACAGACACGCTCCCTTGTTGTCGTGAACTAGAACATTGGCAGGATTTGATGGAATAGCACAAGAGGGCGATTACGCAGTACAATTTAAAATTCGAATTAGATATTCAATTATTCAATTTTAAGTGGTAAATTTGAGTTTTTAAAATTATTTTTTGACAATTTTATATATTTATTCTCAATTAGAACCGAAATTGTTTTATCCTTTTAAAGGGCAAAATATCTTTGCTGTAATAAAGTTAATTTGAAGCATCTGCGTAATTTTTTTTTAAAAAGACGATTTCCACGAATGAATTTCAGTCTTGAAATTAAATTTCTTGAATTTTCTTTCTCAAATTTCTTTTTCAAATTCTTTGCGGTAATAACTGGAACGTTTCTCCCTGATTTAAAACAAGAACGGTAAAAATATCTTTTATCCTTGAATTTTAATTAATTTTTTACCGGAAGGAATAAAATATTTTCGCTCGATGAATACGTTCTTTTTACCCAGCATGGTATAAAGGTCGCGTGTTGCCTTTCTAGTATGCATTTCGCGTTGGTGACGTCATACGCTCTCGATCGTTTGATCGACAATACAATGTGTTTGCTTTATACTTTCGGCAATGCAAGATTAATTCTTTACATATACGGTTTATTATTTAAAAGAAATGTGGTTTTTCCTAACTTCTGGCGTTTTCTTTCAAACCATACTCTTATAAGGTAAAAAGACTAGATTTGAAAGGATATTTACGTTTGTTGGGGAAAGTCAATGCCAATATTTATTAAGAAAAAAAGGAGGCTGGCAAATGAAAAAGTGTGGATCAATAGCAATGCTGGGTTAACAGCCAGTAAAATATAAAGGCTGTATCAATGTGTGTATGTGAACAATATAAAACACAGGAATGAATGAAATTTGTTTCAGATTTTTACATCAAAACTGTACAACAATAGAATGCCGATTATCCAAGCTGGTTGGGATCAAAATCACCTCGGGTAAATGAAGACTTGCAAAATAGAAACTAAATTTTAAATCAAGACTTTTTTTTTTCTTTTGGACAAGGTTTTCCAAAATAGTTTATTAGAAATTTTTAAAACAAGTCCGGAAGTAGTTCGCCATATTAATCCATTAACGAACTCTTTCTTTAGTTATCAAACTCTGTACGTGCATTTTTCGAACCAGTTTTGATAACTCTATTTGCCAATAATGCCAATTTTCAAAAGTGTTTCCTAAATTTTTTCTTTTATTTTATTTAAAAAATGAAAAACGTATTTCGATTATTTGGCACCGGTTCAGTTAACAGAAACCTCGATTGATAGAGGTACGGATATCCGAGATTCGACTGCATTTGTATTTATCTTTTTAAAAAACTCGTCAAAGGCAAATAATTTCATTACTATGTTATAAGCGTAACATCACCAAAATAAGAAAGATTATGTTAGTTTACGTATTTATATGAATGCCTATAAGATAAATACCCATTTTTGGCCATGACAGACAGAGTTACAAAATGTGCAATTAAGTCATGGGAAGTTTCGATTCAGCACATTTTCATAAGAAACTTCATTACATTCAGTACGTTAACATTAGATATATATGAGGAAGCAAATTCCAAAGTAGTTTAACCTTAAAGAACATAATTTAAAAGAAATTCAAACATCTATCTAATTATTGGGAGGATTATTTTCCCTCTCAACCAAAAATGGAAACTTTTAGTTTTACTTTTTTTTACCGTACTTTACTTAATTTTTCCACTCGTACATAAATTTCTCACGCGCAAATTTTTCCCGAACCTGCATTTCATACATGCACTAATGAGGAATATTTCTTGGGCCTGTAGTATCTGGCAACAGATCGAAAATCTATTTTTATATCGATTGACTTTGCAGTGTCTGGCAACAGTTTGGTAGATAAGTAGAACGAAGTGAGCGGCGAATAAAGATGGATGTTTACCTTCTGATCATGGAATTACTTATTTAATTATATTACACTCTCAAAAAACACTACAGTGGTGACCTGGCGGACGTGATATTTTCGACAATAATGATGCACATTTGAACTGTTGTTACTGTTGTTCGTGAAGAATTCGTACGCATCTAAACGTTTCCGTTTCTGGATATGCTTTCGTTTTCGGATTAATTCTTTTTGTTAATTCATCGCACTGTCTGTCTGCTCTCCTGAATTTAAAGGATTTCTTACACAATGTCTGAGGTAGGTGCAGTTCAAATACCTGTCTACAATAGATCGGATCCTGCTCTCTGGTTTATTATGTGCGAAAGCACGTTTAAATTAGCTGTTCCAAAACCTATTACAGAATCTGTGACTAAAGTTAACTATGTTGTTTCCCATTTACCTCCAGAGGTTGCGTCGCTTGTGCGCGATATTTTGATGAATCCTGATGACAGAGATCCTTATACTCATTAGAAAACGGAACTTATAAATAGGTCAGGTGAATCTTCACAACAGGAGATTCGTCAGCTTCTATCGGGTGAAGAGTTAGGTACTAGAAAACCTTCTGAGTTATTTAGAAATATGGAACGTCGCGTCGTGCAGAAACTTTGAAGGTCCCAGAAACATTTATGTTAGAATTGTTTTTACAGTGTTTGCCAACATCAGTACAAACTATCTTAGCAGCTGTTACAGATCTAACATTAGATAAAGCAGCTGAAATTTCAGATAGGATTTTAGAAGTTACACCTGTTCCTATGGAAATTCATGCTGTAAATAAGAACAATTCGAATTCCATGGAGAAAAAACTACTTTGCGAAATAGAAAAATTGAACGCACGAATTGATAAGCTCGAGTTTTCTCGTAGTCGTTCTCCTTTTCGCAGAAGCAGAAGTAACCAAAGATCGAGAGGGAATAGTCAAAATCGAAATTCGTCTGTTTGCAGGTATCATCGTCGTTTCGGAAAAAACTGCAAACCTGAAAAATGCGTTTCGCCTTGTAATTTTCAGGGAAACGAAAACGGTGAAGAATAGACGCGACATGTTCTTTGCCGTAGACATCACGTCGCCTGTTCATTCGAGACCGGATATCAAATACCTCCTTTCTGGTCGACACCGGTTCTGACGTGTCTTTAATCCCTGCTAATACCTATCAAAAAAGAAACTCTTCGCAACAAACCCTCTTTGCTGCAAATTCTTCTACTATTAACGTATATGCACAGAAAGCATTATCCTTGAATTTCAATTTAAGAAGAGACTTTTTATGGACTTTTTTGATTGCCGACGTAAGTATACCTATTCTTGGAGCGGATTTCCTCCATTATTTTGAATTGGTACCAGATCTCCGCAACAAATGTCTTAGAGATACAAAAACAAAATTACAATCAGTAGGCCATTTAAAGTATGCTGATCTCCATTCGGTTCAGATTTCTATTTCTAAAGATACGATTTATCATAAACTGTTAAAAGAATTTCCTTCTATTACTAAATTGCCTAATCGAAATCAACTGGTAAAACATACTACTGTTCACCATATTGTAACAAAAGGTCCTCCTATGGTGGCAAAACCTCGAAGGCTAGCTCCAGATCGCCTTAAAATAGCGAAATCAGAATTTCGAAATATGATGCATCGAGGACATTTACGACATTCGAAAAGCAATTATGCTTCCCCACTCCACATGGTTCCCAAGAAAGGTACTTTAGATTGGAGGCCTGTTAGGGATTATAGAGCTTTAAATTCTCAAACATTAAAAGATAAATACCCCATTCCTTGTATCGCTGATTTTACTACCGAATTACATGGATCAAAAATTTTCAGTCGAATCGATCTAATAAAAGCCTATCATCAAATTCCCATTCACCCAGAAGACATCCACAAAATGGCAATATGTACTCCTTTTGGTTTGTTCGAGAGTACAAGAATGCAATTCGGACTGTGTAACGCATCTGCGACATTTCAACGTTTTATAGATGAAGTCACTCGAGATTTACCAGGTGTTTACGCCTTTGTCCATGATATTCTGATTGCTTCTAAAAACCCTGAACAGCATTTCCAACATTTAAAAAACCTTATTTGCAAGATTAGATGAATACGGCCTATGCATAATGTTTCGAAAGGTATATTTGGTGCATTGACAATAGACTTTTTAGGTTTCAATCTGTCAGAAAATAGAATTAAGCCTCTACCTGATAAAGTCAAATGCATACTAGATTTTCCTAAACCAGATACTTTAACTCAGTTGCGTAGATTTTTGGGAATGTTTAACTTTTATAGATGTTTCATACCTAAAGCAGCACATATACTTGCTCCCATAGTACAGTTTTTGGAAGGGCATACTAACAAAAAGAAATCTCGTTCCAGTGTTTGCAAGTCACTCGAACAACTCAAATGGAATGAGAACGCAGAACAAGCCTTTCTTGCCGCTGAAAACGCGATTGCCGAAGCCACTCTTTTGAGACATCCTATTCCAGGAGCTCAATTGATCATATGGGTGGACGCCTCAGATGTTGCTATAGGAGGCACTTTATCTCAATTATCGCAAGAGAAATGGGAACCGATATCCTTTTTCTCCATGAAACTGAACAAAAGTCAGCAGAAGTGGTCAACCTACGATAGGGAATTATTTTCAATTTATTCGGCTATAAGAAAATTCAAACATATGTTAGAGGGCAGAAATCTTTCAATATATACTGACAAAAACCGCTAATTTACGCTTTTAAGCAAAACCCAAATAAATTTTCCCCTCGACAATTAGATTTAATTTCTCAATATTCGACCGACATTCGGCATGTGCAAGGTTCTCAGAACGTAGTTGCTGATGCACTTTCTAGAATCGAAGTTGATTCTATTACTAAATCTCTAATTTTAAATTTTAAAGAATTTGCAAGAGCACAGAAGGATGATTCAGATATTCAAAAATTTCTCCACAATGATGCATCCTCTCTACAATTAGAACTCAAACCCTGCCAGACTTAAAACTGCAATTTGCTTTGCGATACCTCAACTGGAGTTCCACGTCCTTTTGTTCCTACTTCCTTTCGAAAACTCATATTTGATCATCTACATAATCTTGCGCATCCTCTCTCTCTCTCTGGGATAGCAGCTTCAACCAAACTTATTAGTGCTAGATACGTATGACCAAGTATGAAATACCAAATAAAACAATGGGTCCGGTGTTCATGTCAGAGATCGAAAATCTGGAGGCACACTAAAACGCCTCTAGGCATATTCTCTCTTCCCGATGCCCGATTCACACACATTCACATCGATATTGTAGGTCCCTTGCCACCCTCTGAAGGTCAAATTTATCTTCTCACGATAATTGACCGTTTCTCCAGATGGCCAGAAGCAATACCTATCCCAGATATGCGAGCAAAAACTATATGCCGTGCAATTTTCGATACATGGATCTCTCGCTTTGGATGCCCATCTGTAGTAACTTCTGATCAAGGATCCCAGTTGCGTTCATCAATGTTTGTTGGATTTACTCGCATGCTGGGAACTCAAAAGATCAAAACAACTCCGTGCCATCCGATTTCAAACGGAATTGACGAACGTTTCCATCGACATTTAAAATCGGCAATTAAAGCTCATGAAAATGAGAAATGGTCAGAGTTAATCCCAATAATCCTTCTAGGCATCCGAACAGCCGTGAAAGAAGATTTGTAATCTTCTTGTTCGGAACTTGTGTACGGTACAACCCTACGTCTTCCTTGTGACATGATCGATGTATCAGACATTCCTCCTTATGATATTGAATTCATAACTGATCTTCGTCATAGAATGCAACAGCTGAATCCTGTCGCAACATCCGCTCACTGCACCGATCGATTCTACATCCATCCTTCACTGAAATCTTCATCTCATATCTTCTTAAGAGTAGATCGTGTGCAGCCGCCATTACGTCAACCTTATACTGGTCCTCATAAAGTGTTGTGCAGAACAGATAAAACAATCACCGTTGACATTAATGGTCGAAAAACACACCCTGGACCGTGTCAAACCGGCACATTTTCTCCTGGAAACTGTGTTATCTCCACCTCCAGTGATCAAACACTTAGAAAGTACTGATGTTCATACATCCGAAAACGACGAACCTCCAACATATGTCACAAGATCAGGAAGACGTGTATATTTCCCAAAAAAACTGACTACTTACATAACTTAATTTTTTTCTCTCTTGTCTCTTCATTTTCATTTACGGTTGTGTATTTTTTTAAAGCATATGTTGTATTTTTGTGTCGTTCCATCGTATTATCCTCTGTCACTGGGGGGATACTCTGTAGTGTCTGGCAACAGTTTGGTAGATAAGTAGAACAAAGTGAGCGGCGAATAAAGATGGATGTTTACCTTCTGATCATGGAATTACTTATTTAATTATATTATACGCTCAAAAAGCACTACAGTCCTCTCTGTTATGCGTAAAATTGACCCTAAAAAGATCGAATTCGAAGAACAAAAGTCCATAAAGACGCTCGTGTGATTGCGACTTTAAGGATTTCGTGAAATATTTGTTTCAAATCTGTAATCTTTGAATAAAAGCAACATTCCAAATTTAATCCCTTAGCTTTTTCCGTCTATTAGTGCTTTCACAGTCTTTATCCCAAAAATGGTTCCTTTGAACTTTGGAAAGTTTTAAAAAGTGAAGATTCCATGTAAACGAGAGTCGAGTTTTTTAAGAATTAAATCAATTTTGAATAGGGTATATGATGCACAGTATGTTTCTGTATGAATCGGTCATTCCTCCCTTCATCGCTTAGAAACAAGAACCGTGCTTCTCATTTTTTAAAATAAAGTCAAAGTATTTTTGACAAAAAAAGTATCAAAGTTGGTAAAGGTCATAGGGAGGTGATAATTTATAGCTCAAGATTTTATTTGAAAAATATAAACATAAAAATAAAGTTTCTTAATAAACACTTCAATAGTGATGCGAGGACATTTCATGTACTTTCATAAAATATGGCACTGAAAATGTATTGGAAACTTTCGCGTTATTAAGCGAAGGTAAATATTCTTTTGAGAACATATTTGAAGAATCTTTGGGAAAATGCAAAGGAAGCAAGGAAACGAGAATCCTCTTATTGAAACTAATTTTTTTCAAAAATACGTTTTATGAAAGATTATAAGTCTATTTGACACTCTTCATATCTCAGCCTCATAAATTGCATACTAGAACACATGGCCTATTCGCTTCAAATGCCATACAGTTTATTTTTAAATTTTATTTTGACTACATGTGACAGAAAATCTACTTTTCTCAAAACATTTCTTATTTGGAGATGGCCACTTTTGCGGCTACACGACACAATTAATGTTTCAGAAAAATGCTTGAGTTTCTTAAATTGTTATCACAGGGTGGTATAGTACTTGCGGACTTATTTTTATAATTTCAAATAACAATTTTAGAATGTCTTCAAGAAAGGAAAGAAGTCATGATTAAATTTTAATATCTGTAAACCGAGTTTTCGATTATCGGATGCGATTAAGGTCCCAGTCAGAGAGGATAATCAAAGCTCTGGTATACTTCATACACAAGAAAATAAACGATGAAGCTTGTGTGACTTATCTAATGAGAAGATGGTGGTATACTCTGTTATTACTTCAAAATAAAGTTATTAAAAATACTGAACCAAACTTCAATTTTTTTCTCAAATTAAATTTTTTTCAAGACTTTCTGCTAACAACGTATTGTGAAGATCGTTCGCAGTGGAGTAGTCGTAAAGTAGGCAGCTCCGGAACGACGCTCCAACCTGGCTGATAGTCTTGGAGGGGGGGGGGGGGAAGAATGGAGAAATGGAGAGTGTGATAGGGTGTGATTTTCTATATCTGAAATGTCTAAATATTTTATCTAGGTATTGAAATCGTGAAATAATAGAATGTTAACATTGAAACAATGTATATTTCGCTGTTATTTCTTTATTTTTGATTAAATATTAATATATTGTGTGCTGTAGTTCAAAGCATGAATATAATGAAAGATGGTAAAAAATATTTTTTTAAAAATTATATTTCATCCAATTTTTCTCTACTAAAATTAAGTAATGTCAAAGTAAAATCAAGAGACTGATAAATAACATAGAAAATATCCTTAGTTTTCAGAATCGAAACGTAAAATGCATTTAAATTTTTGCAGCCTTAATGCTTTAAACCCTTCCCGCCCCCACTTGCCATTAGATGATTACTTTCATTAATTTGAAATATCCATCATATTTTAGAGGTTAAGGATTTGACAAAGATAGCGATGTTTTAAGGAGATATCTTAGAATTTATTTCTCGCAAAAATAAAAAAAAGTGCCGGAATGGCGTTCTGGCTACACTACACCACTGATCGTTCGGTACTGAATGAAATGTTCAATTGGAGCTAGAGTTACTAATTATGCACGTAGTTACTTTCAGAAACCTTTTTCAAAATTTTATTTAGATTATGATTGAATAAAAAATTAATTGAACTTTAACAGTTTTATCAATAATTTTAAAGCATATTATCGCACAAAAGCCATTTTTGAACCAGTTTGAAAGTTTTAAAAAAAGCTCTTCAGGGATATTGATTTTATTTCCGTGGACTTTTTTTTAATTTAAATTTTTTATGGGCAATTGGTAACGATGTTCTTTTTCGTTACAATAAAATTTAAACTAATAAAAAATATAAAATGTATCACTCACGAGCTTTTGACAATGATAACATTATAGTAAAAAAATATTGCTTTCTTTCTACATTAACTCCACAGTAGAATTTTCATGATATGTAATCTTCTTCGTAGTATGCACAACTTTTAATACAGATGTGCGGCAGTAAAATTTCAAACGCCGCTTTTTTAAATTGAAGTTTCATTATTTCGTTATTTGCCTATTATAGTTGGTATTTTTGAGATACAAGGACAATAAATCTTCAAATATACATATTTTCTTGATAAGTGCACAAAAATTACTTTTATGAACTAATTTACGATTAATTCATACTTTATTATGCGCGTATAGCGTAATTTTTCTTCAGTGCATACAGTGGTATCTATTTTCAGTACGAAACAGTGCCATCGATCCCATTTATGCAAGACAGCGCGTGTTAGCCGAAAGAATATTTTGGTTCTTAGAATTTTTAAAAATTATTAACTAAATTTTGAAGATTTTAGCAGTTTAGCCAGAAATAGCAGCGGGTGTTATAATTAAAATTTAGACTTCAGCATTGCGTTATTGTGGTGCTGAAATAATTTTACTTGAATCTACGCTTTGAACGATCACTTAACAAAATTGTTAATACGATAAGTATTTATTGACCAGTTTTTCTTATTCAATCCGTCTATATATAAATTTTCAATTCTGTTATATTAGCTCAGAGTTGATTAAGTTGACCCCTGAACTTATATTACAGCTAGCGTTTTTGATGCTGGCTAACGTCCAAATTTGATATGTTCACTTTTAAACGGGTGACTTCGCCTGTCCTAATAATATATTATGTAAACAAGTGCAGCTTTTTCTAATTGAGATTCAGGATTCAAAGGCTTAGAAAATGCCAATTTCGGAAGCCGATCTTTTATATCTCAAGACGGTTATTTAAAAAAAGATGACAAATATACACAAAGTTCTGTTGCAAAGAACTTCAATAGTAATACAAGGAAATTCAATTCATTTTCCTGAAAAAAAATGCACAGTAAGTATGTTAAAAAATTTAGTATTATTGCGCAGGGAAAAATATACTTTTCAAAACATCCTCCTTGAGGAAATGCAAAGAAGGCAAGGAAAATAGGCAACATACCGAATTCTATCATTAAAACTAATTTATTGCTGAAGAAAAATGCATGTAAGACTCATTGCATGTTAAATTTGATAACTAAGAAATGAGTTTAATGCGTGGTGATATAGTACTTCCGGACAAAATTTTATAATTTCAAATAATCTATTTCGGAATGCCTTGTCGAAAGTAAAGAAGTCATGATTTAAATTTAGTCCCTGTAAATCTATGTTTCCAGTTATCGAAGGTGGCTATTGTCCCACTCAGCTTCGATAATCGAAGCTCTGCTCTACTTCTACATGAGAATTTAAAATCCGATGCATTTATGACATATCAGACGAGCATATTGCAGAATACACTGTTATTACTACGAAATAAATTTGTTAAAACTAATGAACCGAATTTCCACTTTATTCGCAAATGGACCTTACGCACGTGTCGTCATAGTCACATGACGGCGGGACGCCGAAAACAGCTGATCGGATCATCAGTTCGAATAGAATGCATAGCTAGCTAAAATAGCCATTTTTTCAAAAATAATGACAAATAGCCATAATCAGTTATTCAATTAATGTGAAATATATTGAAACTCAAATATATTTGAAAAAAAAAAAACATTCAATATAGAACCGCCACGCTTCGACCATAGCCG
>BGPR01005677.1:60239-90432 GCA_013235015.1 Araneus ventricosus
GTAGTTACTACGTATTGCTCCACAATCTCTTTTATTAATAAATATTAAATCTAATTTGTTTTAGAGTTAGTTTTGTATACCCTATTGTTTTAATTTGCAACTCTTATTCATTTGGTTAATATCACTTTCATAATTTTCTTTAAGTTTTATTTGAAGAAAAAAATATCTTTTGAGTCTAAAATATTTTATTCTGTGCTGATTTAAATTAAAGCACGTGGTACCAGAAGCAAAAAATAATGCTGATTCGTATATATATAATGATATATTTTCTTTTATTGGAATGATTTTAATTATGTTAATTTGATGAATCCTGTGCTCCATAATATGTACCTAATCCAGTACAATTCTATAAACAATATTCTAGTATGATGTACGTGGTTTGATACTGGTTCTGGTTTCATTGGAACCGGTATCGTGCCTCAGATCCAGTATCACATACTGGGATCCAGCATCATGTCGAAATTCCAGTATCGGTTTGCGAATTAAACACGTATTCCGGTATGATACCGGATCTAGTATCATACCGGAACCGGTGTTTCATAAGCCGGTATATTTTTTTTATACCGGAATTTTTTTTTTTCCAATAGGGAAATCAAGGATACAAATATTTATGAGACCAGTAAAACTTTTTTTTACCTTCCATTCATGCTTTGAGCACGAATTGTTTTCAGTCTTCAGCCTTATATTTAAAATAGTGAACTGATTAAGGCTTTACCTTTTTATATATATATTTTTTGTCGAAACACACATTGCATGTAATGTGAATGATTGTGATTGTTTATTTTTCAAGCTTGGTAGTTCAGTTCTTCAAATTGTTTGTACGAAATAACAACCTCGTTTTGTTAATAGCTAAATAAATATATTTATGTTATCAAATTGGCTATTTTTCTAAGTCTGACTCTACAGACAGGATAATTAAATGGTGGCAAGGGGTGAGGATCGAATTTCCAGTTAACCTCAGATTGCATTTCCTCTTGTGATTTGAAGAATTCGTGCTCAAGCAAAGGGCGTCATTTTGTAGAAGAGATTTCCTGGAGAATGTTCTGAATGAAATAGAACGTGGCGGAAAAAGTCTTTTCTTACGATGGCAACGACCGGTTTGTTTACATTCGGCTATGGTCGAAGCGTGGCGGTTCTATATTGAATGTTTTTTTTTTCAAATATATTTGAGTTTCAATATATTTCACATTAATTGAATAAGTGATTATGGCTATTTGTCATTATTTCTGAAAAAATGGCTATTTTAGCTAGCTATGCATTCTATTCGAACTGATGATCCGATCAGCTGTTTTCGGTGTCCCGCCGTCACGTGACTATGACGACACGTGCGTAAGGTCCATTTGCGAATAAAGTGGAAATTCGGTTCATTAGTTTTAACAAATTTATTTCGTAGTAATAACAGTGTATTCTGCAATCTGCTTGTCTGATATGTCATAAATGCATCGTATTTTAAATTCTCATGTAAGAAGTAGAGCAGAGCTTCGATTATCGAAGCTGAGTTGGACAATAGCCACCTTCGATAACTGGAAACTAGATTTACAGGGTCTAAATTTAAATCATGACTTCTTTACTTTCGACAAGGCATTCCGAAATAGTTTATTTGAAATTATAAAATTTTGTCCGGAAGTACTATATCACCACGCATTAAACTCATTTCTTAGTTATCATAATTTAACATGCAATGAGTCTTACATGCATTTTTCTTCAGGAATAAATTAGTTTTAATGATAGAATTCGGTATGTTGCCTAATAACAGCGCATTCTGTTTTGCACTTTTCTAATGGAGATGGAATCAGCTTAGATTTTCTTAACAATTATCTTGCATTTTAAATTTGGTGCATATCCCATAAATTCAGATATATTTATAAATCGCAGATCATGAAAAACAGTGTAGCAGCGTCATTTGATTTTACAGCAACTTTGAATCATTATAGTTATTCATAATGGACGTGCCATATATTAATTCGGCGTAATCCTATCTCAAAATTAAAAGAACAATCTTTAAAAAATATTACTAAAACTGAACTTTAAATTCTATATGCATTTCAATTTAAAATATTATAGCGAAATTATTGTCTTTTAATAACAGTGGGATATTTGATATGATTTCAATTTTCAAATTTTGACCATCATCAATACTTTCTTCCTTTGAATATAGAAGAAATTAAAAAAGAATAATTATACATGAAATTGAGAGAACGGTTACATAAATGAATTGATTTCGAGACTTCATTCATTGCAATTAGGCTTTGGAGATACACGTGCCACGTTCGCTCGCCATTTCCACAGGATCAACATTCTACGGGGCAAGTTGGGCAGCCGTCAGAACGTGCCCCATGCGAAGTGGCAAAACTTACACCATGTCGCCATTTTTGTTTCCGATGGGTGTACGAATATACTTTCAAAGTACTCCAGTAAACAAATATGCCCTACAGTAACTATGAACAGTTATCTTTCAGAAAATTATTTGTAAAAATGGAAATTGTAATATACAAACATAGGAAAAAAGATTTTTTTTAAGGAAGCAAAGTTACTCACCTTGACTTTACTTGGCCCTTTATTTTATTGACAATTTTACTTTTATCAAAGGGACAGCCTTGATACCATTGAGCTATAATTTAACAAAATTTTCAGTTCAATAAATATTTAATTACCAGCCTTTTAATCCGAACTATGCATATATAAGCTATAAATTCCTATAACGCTTATAACGCATAAAATTAAACCACAAATGCGAATTGCAGCTAGCGTCTTTGATGCTGGCTAATGTATGAATCTTAAACATTGTTTGATGAGGGAATTAGAATCGCCTGTTCTAATAGGATGTCTTGTATACAAGTGCAGCTCTCGTCTTTTAGAGTGAAACCAGACGTCTTCTTGAGATTCGTTCAACAGCATAATTTTCCCTTTCTTTAAAATATGACAATGCTTTTAGGTTGGCATTCTTTCTTCAAGTTGCGTGATGTAAAAATCGTTACACACAAATGCAACGGATAAATCCAGACGAATCAAGCTAATGCATCAGCATGCTAAGATGATTCGGACTGAAGAATCGAATCTCCTACTTAATGTTTTAAAATATTTTCAATTTGAGGGTGGACATGATTACATTTTCTCTATTATTAAGGCTATTTAGGATTATTTTTTATGTGGTCGGTTTTATCAGATGATATTTGAAACTGTATTAGTTTTATAAGGTAGAATTTCTTTAGAGGAGAAATCTTTTACGTCGTTAATACAAAGAAAATGTATTGCTAAAAAAAAGTTGCCATAAATGAAGGATTTTCTTTGAGGCATAAAAACTTGTCCTATCTTTAAATCTCATGCTCAAAAAGTTCTTTAGGCATTTCGAGTAATTTCAAAAGAAATTTTGTGTCTTAAATTTCAATTGACTAAAAGAGAAATCGTGTCCACATGTAGCTGACATTAAATAATTGTCACTATTTTCATTTAACTTTATTAAAAAATGTAAATGTTATTCCTTAAGTATTTCCAGACTTTGCTTGATGTAAATTGCTTAATGTCAAAAACATTACCCACAAAATAGATAGCTCTACAGGATAGACCGCCAGACCTTTACTGTAGAGCTATGAAGATAACAAGCTCCTGAAGATCTATGAAATCCCCAACATACTTTGAAGTTTAGAGATGTGAATCTTACCGATATTTTTAAAAATTATATAATCATTTTATTTATTAAAAATTAATTGATATATTCAGATTTACTCGTATTAACTTGCAAAATTAACACAGCAACAAAATGATTTTTGAAAAATCATAAAACTCAAAAGCTTATATTTTCAATGATATGAATTTAGTTGGCGTATAAGTTTTGCTCTAATTTCATTTCCTCGTTCTCTAATTTTAATTAGCTTTCATTGTTGCCTTGAAACATAAATCAATTTCTTTGTTGCAACAATTATTACATCCTGGGATTTTCTTCCATTGTTCATACCGAAAGTCGCAATATTGAGTAGATTTCTTTTTAAAGCACGCCTGTAATAAAATTTGTTAACAATTTTTAGATTTATGGTAATTACAGCTAAGATTCAATTTCAGAAATAAGCAATGATGAAATATTTTTTGTTCATCCATTTCTAAATGCTACTATTAATAACTGTAATATCATAAGACGTATTTATTGAGTTCCTGTTATTGCGAAAAGTAAAATTCTTTACGCACGGAATGCAACGGCTGATGCAATGAAGCCAGAAAAAGACAAGACATCCAAACCAAGCCATAAATATTACCATGCTACGATCGTCCGGACTAAAGGTTCCAATTTCCTCAGTTATTTTGTGTTTCACTTTTTCGTGTAATGAAAATAAAAGAATATGTATTTTGGAACAGTACCTCTTCTCACTGGCCTGCTGGGTCCAATAATTGATACTGATCTAGAATTTCAGTGTAATGACGACATTCTAAAATTCTTTCATTTAGCATGAAGTGTTTTGAATCCTCGTGTCACATACGCACAAATAGACGAACCGACAAGAACTTAACCTAATGATGGATTTGGTCTAAAATTCGATACAATTTTAGTGAATAAAAAATATGCCAAATTTCATGCATGTAGATTCTGCCTATTCAGACAGACTTCATTTTGACAGATCGAGCGTGTGTGTCAACAATTTAGCTCAAAAGGCGAATGTGATTGTACCTTCAGATCTTTACACCAAAACTTTTTTATATATATTATTATTATTGATAGTGTTAATAAGTATTATGATTAGATTTTTTAATTAGTATTATGTAGTATTGATATATATTAGTCTTTAACAAATTTGTTAAGGAAAGTGATTTCTATCGCCTTTCTATCTTTCTGATTATATAATAGAAATAAGAGAAAAATCGCCATTTGTGAAAATGTTATTTGAGGTTTCTCGTCTATTTGGAGGTTTAAAAGACACAGCGCAAAGAATTGAATAGGATAGAGAGAATTAAAAAATGTGCAATTACACAATGGGAAATTTCGATTAATTGCATTTCTCTAAGAAACTTCCGTTACCTCCGATGCTCTAGAATCGGACATATATATACCAAACAAAGTTACCAAATTAGTGTAACCTCAAAGAAATTAATTCGCAGAAGGTCAGAACTCTCTCTAATTATTTTAAAATTTTTGTTTCCTATTCACCAAAACTTCAAACTTTCGATTGAACTTACATTTTCTCACAAGCATAATATTCTCTTGCGCCAATTATTAGCTCACATGCGTTTCACTCACGCACTAATCAGGGTTCTCTCTTGGTTCTAACTTCTGATGTGCTTAAAAATTACCCTAAAAAGTCGTATTTAAAGGACAGAAGTCCATAAAGATATTCGAATGATTCCGATTTTTCTTTTATTTGTAATGTAACCGCTCAAGGACAGAGTTGTTTTGTAACCTACGGTATTTAGAATGAGTTAACTCGGGATAAATCTTTAAGCGCTTAAAGGAAATAATTTTTTTTTTCTCTTTAAACTCGGTATTTTTTATATAATGTTGGCGTTTCAGAGACTAAATTAGTAAACAACTTCAAAACAGAAGTCAAATTTATAAACCGTTTTTAGAAATACTCCTTTATTTGTAGACTGAAAAGAATATTTTTGTTTTAATAATAAAAATATTATGGACTCTTAAAATTAATTTTTTCAAATTCACAACCAGGTGGTGCGACTGATATAGAATCAGGATTCCATGATATGCACCGAAGGACAGATAAAGATTTATTTTAATTTTATTAACTTCCCGCTTTGAAGCAACACAAAGGCTATTTTGGAACGGACCTCCATTTTGAAGCGGTGTCAGATGACGAGAACGACGCCTTAGATGGCACCACCTTCTCCAAACTTCCGCACCACACCAGCCAGAGTATATTTTGCCCTGACGGATTTGGTGTGCACCAGGCCCACTTACACGGTGGTTCTTCGGTGGAATTGGGTTTCGAACCTGGAACCCTCCGGCCTTGAAGTTAAGACCTAACCACGAGGCCACGGCGGCTTTGACCGTTGATGAAGTACTGAAAATATTAACCTATTGTATTGACAAAGAAAATACAATAGAGTATAAAATTTTAAAACTCCAGCATGTCAGAAATTCAGTGAAAATCCGATTACAAAATTTCACCTTGAAACAAGTCAAGCTAAATAAAACGACTTTAATAATTATCTTTAATTGAGAAATCAGCAGGAATATTCTCCCCAGAAATTTCTCATGCACTTCTACTGTATGGGCGCAGCGTTTCATGCTAGCTTCAGTGTGTAGTAGCGATTATCGAGTATATGTATCGTACATCTTCCCATTTACCATCTTGGACCGAAATTTGATATAAATCTACAATTTTGTCGTCAAAGTACATACCAAATTTAATTTATTTAGGTTTTCCGCCTTTCAAACATGATGTTCAGATGCGCAAGAACAGACATATATAAAGGTATGATCCAAAATGCGACAGTAATCTTGAATTTTTGAGTAAAAACACAGAAATTCATCTCACGGATATGTCCCAGAATTTGACACTAATATAGAGTTCTGGAGTTAAAATGATGAAATTCATCTTTTCAGCTTTTCCTGTTTTCGTGGCTTTGACATATTCACGAACATACAGACGGGCATTATACATTACACCACCTGCATCCCCGTGTTTAGAGCGATTTAGCTCATTTCTGGTTTGGTTGGATGGATGGAGGTGAATTTTATTTTTTTAGAAAGAACCAAAACATATAACAGGGACAAAAGCAAATAATAATGAAAAAAGAAATATACACTGGACAGGAAACAAACATAAAACAACACGGAAAACAAACAACATGAAGAAAAAATTCGTAGATAAAAAAATACAAGAGTCATAAGTTGCCGGAAGTCTGGGTAGATGCGTGCTCAATGATTATCCTCTACACTGAGATTGTTCTCACAAAACTGTATTTGGTCTGATATTCAGATCTCGACTTTTGGTGATGACACATTATGTTGAATTTCATCCATCTTGCCCATTGCGATTTTGAGTTATCGTCTCACGCACACTCACGAACAGATAGCAAGGCTTTTCGTCCAGATTTTGACACACATCTGTAAATCTGGTGTAAAGGCAGCATATCAAGTTTCATCCCTCTAGATCTTTTCGTTTATGAGTCTTTTTTTCAGACGCAGAGACATAATTCCAATAATGGTTCTCCCGAACTGCGGAATGTTTTATAAATCGGAGATTCGTCACAAACTAGAGGTCAGATTTTTTATAGGATTCAAATACTTTCTTGTAGAGTGCAACCTCGATTATCCGGGCCTCTATCAACCGAGGTATTTGTTAATCCTTTATAAGGCCATTTTTTCTAGTAGTGGTTAATAAAATAACTTTGGTATTGAGATTAATTTAAGAAAAGTAATTCATTTATCTTATTAGATGACATATTGTTTGTTAATTAATTTTATTAATTAATAATTAATTATCAAGTCAAGACACTTCGTTATGGTTTGAGATCAGAAATTGGAACATTCTGATTTTTGTTTCGTTGAAAAAAATGGCGAGAACTTACGCCAAACTTAAAAAATGCATTTAAAAATTGATGAATTTGGTGGGAAGTATATTCCCACGGCATTAGAAAGGGTTAAACTAGTAGTTACCAGAAAATCGAACCGTGTTTTTAATTTTTTTAATAAAACCACCGACGTTTCCTGAAAATTCTGTCAAAGTTAACATTGGATGTCATTTTTAGAATGGAAAGTTTTGTAAAATCCGTTATCGGGACGCGATTTTTTATAACTCACTTAGAAAAAAAATACACATTCCCATTTAAAAGCACTTCAATGGTGATGTGAGAAAATCCTATGCATTTTCTTGAAAAAATGACGCTATAAATGTGTTTGAAATTTTCGCATTATTTTACGCAGGTAAATATTCTTCTGAGAACATCCTAAAAGAATCATTGGGAAAATGTAAAGAATAGTTGGAAAATAAGTAATACTCGAGAACCCTCTTATTAAAATTACCTGATGTTAAAAAATAAATGCATATATAAAGTTTGATATCTAAGAAAAAGTTTGTTAAAGTGTTAGTATGTCTTAGTGTAGTATTTACAGACTTGGTTTATTTTTTCAAACAAACAATTTTCTAAAACTTTGTTTAAAGGAAAGAGGTCATGACTAAGATTTAGTCTCTATAATCCAAGTTTTCGTTTATCCTTGGTGATTAAAGTCCGAGTAAGTTCGGATAATAGAAATTCGTTGAAGAAATAAAGAAAGAAGAATGTACAGAAGAAAGTAAATGCCGATCCTTTTATGACTTATCTGACGAGCCACATCTGATAGATCCCAGTGTTGTTGCTACAAAATAAAATTGTCAAGCAGAATGTACCAAACTTCAATTTTCGAACATCATTAGGCACAGAATGACTAGAATCATTGGACCTAGAAGTAGTACTCACTAAGAAAGGGTTTTAAAAGTTTTATTTAGATTTTAAGTTAATTAAAATTAATTGAACTTCAACATTTTTTATTAATGATTTTGGAGCATACTATCGCAAAAAACCCATTTTTGAACCATTTTAATATTCAGAAAATAAATTTTTCAGAAATAGTATATTCACTTTTGAGTAACTTATTCTTTAATTTTAATAATGTTTTCAAAATTAATTTTAAACACAATTTTTAACGATGCATTTTATTATACAAATAAAATTTAAACAAATTTTATTGTTCCATCCTTTTTTTTCATTCAAGTACTTTTGACAATGCTAACGTTAAAGCATAAAATATTCCTTTCTTTGGACATTAAATCCTAAAAAAAATTTTCATGTTTGTGTATTTTTCTTTTCGCAGTATACCTACCTGTTAAAATGTATGTGTTGAAATAAACTTTATAAACATAGCTTTTCAAAAGATGAATTTTGATTAATATGTTATTTTTCTGAAATAGATAATACTATTTTTGAGATACTACGACGTCAACTCTTCAAATATGAATATTTTCTTCATAAATACACAAAAGTACTTTTCGTGAAATATTTTAAAGTCAATTCGTAGTTTGTTGTAAGGATATGGCATCATACTTTCATGCAGTTTTATCTATCTTCAATTCATAAAAACTTTATCTATAGCATTTACGCAAACAAATTGGCGGATCAGCCGAATGAATATTTTAGTTCTTGGAATTTTTAAAAATATTAACTGCATTTTGATTATTTTGGCGATTCGCCCAGAAATAGAAGTAAGCTATCTGATATTGTAACAAAATTTAGACGTCAGGAATGCGTTTTTGCAATTCTGAAACAATTTTACTTAATTCTACCTTTTTAACGATCACTTAAGAAGATAGTCCATACAATAAATAATTATTTACCACTTTTTTTTTATTCAAACTATTTCTATATAAATTTTCAATTCTAACAACGATTGTTGTATATTGGACGCTGAAACATGTAATTTAAGGCTAGCGTCTTCGATGCTGGCTAATGTCAGAATTTTAAACTCACACGATTTACCGGGTGAACTAAATTTGCCTGTCCAAAATGTGTTTTCTAGAGTTTCACGGAAATATTTCGTTGCCAAGCGCAGCATTCTGTAACAGCTAAACTTGGCAACGATATTTTTCCCTTTCTGAAATAAAATCAGATATCGACATCATTTTAACTTTTATAAAAAAAATAATAATGTTTTAAGGCTGGCATTCTTTCTGCCTTTTCCAATATTCGTTATGGACAGTCTCAATTCAGACGAATCAAATTAAACCATATACAATCTACCATGTTTAGGAATGAAGATTCGAATCTCCTACATTTTATTGTAGAATGTTTTCGAATCCGTAGTGGAAATTCTACGCTTTTCTTAACGCACTAAAAATAAATGTATTTCTTTCGATATTATATATGTAACAGTAGTATAGTCGCAAATTGATAAGTGCCGGAACACTCTACCCGGGTGATAAAAATAGCTCTATTTTAAGATGGTATTTAACTTTTATTCTTATTTCTTTCTCATAAACTATGGCAGCGCCAGAATGGAGTTCCGGCTCTTTCTTAAAATTTCGTTTAAAATTTAAATATTCCTCATGAAATTCTCGTTAAATATGAATAGAGATGTAAAAAAATCAGATATTTAACTGTTTTCGGATTTTAGTTCATCGCTTGTGTAAAATCGGGAATTTTCTTTTCAAATTAAAACCAGAAACATGTTAATTACTTAAATATAAAAGGTACTTTTGCTCTCTTTATAAGACTGTTTTTGAATTTCTCTTTTGTGGTCGTTTTCATCAGATGGTTATTGAAATAATATTTGTTTTATCAGGTAGAATAGCTTTAAAAGAAAAATCTTTTACGTCGTTCTTATAAATATATATGTATTGATTAAACAACGAAGTCTTGAATGGAGGATTTTTCCTGAGGTATAAAAGCTGCTTGTAACTATAAATCTCACGTTAAAAATGTTATTCAAGCTTTTTGCGTCATTTGAAAAGAAACTTTTTGTTTTAACTTTCGATTAACCAAAAGGGTACTCTTTCGCACGTTTAACTGATATTAAATATGTGTTCTCATCTTCATTTAGTTTATAAATTTTTCACAATCATACTTTGGAGGAAATGGATGTGAAACTTGGAGATGCTTTTTTAGTTTTAATTAGAATTTAATTTATTAAGCTATATTTTTAAGTTTTTACGCTTTAACTACCATAAATATTACAACAACAAAATTATTTTTAAAATTTGAATATTGAAAAGTAAAGCTTTACAGGAAAATGTTGAAATAAAAACTGAAAATTTACGAAGTATATATCCCTTCAAGTAATTTATTTACTCCTCACTAACTATTAAAAAAATGTCAAATAACTGGCGAATAAATTTTCCGTAATTGTAAAGTAGGCTTTCTTCAAAATTAAGGTAATTGCCTTAATTTAAATTAAAATATACTGCATTTTTTCCAGCAATAAGAAGTTGTCTGTAAAATATTCACTAAGAGTCAATTGGAAAAGAAAATTCAATTATTTTCGACTCTTATGTAAAAGATGTATCTGTTTGAACATACAATGAAGAAGGTACTCATGCAAAAAGTATGCTGCACTTTTCACTTTTAAAATATTGTTTTGATAAAGTATCTTCGGATTTTTAATAAATTAAAATTCCACTGATTTTATCAATTATTAAATTAAGAAAATGTGATATTTTTCACCTAAAAGCTAGACAAAAATGCTATTATTTCCCCAAATAGCCGCCTTAATGAGATAATAAATATTAGGTAAACGAAGTTATTGGAAGCAGTTTCTAAATTTTGAGGTAAACTCTGAAGAAAATTGAAAATAGTTGTATAGAACACAAAATATGAGGGAAAAGACTAGCCTGTAAAGAATATTTGAATGACGGAGTCATTAAGTAATTGATATCATGGTCGGCCATCTTTATGCTTTTGAAGAAAGAAAAATGTGCATAAATTGTAGTGAATAAGTCGTTAAATTAAATGGATGATTGAAGTATCAGGTAACACTGTGAAAAAAGAAAAAGTTTTTAGCATCTTTAGAAAGTTTAGAAATGCATTAGTATTTTACTGCCAATAATCATTAAGGAAGTTTTTGCCAATTTATGCTTCTTTTTTGCACTGAATTTTTTAATGTTTTTTGGGGACGTTTAAGGTTCAGTAAAGAGTCTGATTACTGTAACAATTATTTATTTAAGCTTAAATTAGTCAGAAATAAGCCTACATATATAATTTCAAAATTTAACGAAACATATGAAGGAGAATTTTTCTTTATCGATTATCACAGTCGGTCGTTTGGCTTTCTCTGCTGATAAAAGATTCAAAGGGCGCTTTCTCTTCTCTCAGTCACGGTCAGTTACGGTTAAGTCACGAGAGCGACTACATGCTTATAAAATGGAATTTTGCAATCGACTTTTTATTCACTTCCTGATCTGCACGAGATGTGAAATTTTCTACAGTTATGAGATCCCGATCATAATATTATATTTAATATTTTAGAACTTAATTATCAATTTGATTCATTTTAATTTAATTTTGAATCCATAAGAGAGATGCCGTCTAAAAATGAATTTAAAAAAATTGATTGAAAGATTTCGTAATAAATATAATAATAGTGGATAAGGAAATATACTCAAGACAATAGTAAAGAAAATAATTATGAATAAAAAATTAATTGAAAAATGGATTGTTAGCGTACTAAAAAATAAAAAATAACCTGTTAATTAAAAATCTGAAGGCCAAAGCAAGAATCGTAAAAGCCTGAAATGCTGTAAAAACAAAACAAATAAAAATACGATAAGGAAATTAAGCCACAACGTTTATCGAAAGAAAGGAAATACTAGACATTTCTTAAATTAAAATGTAATATAAATGTAATTAAAATTTCAGTTTGCGTTGTGTCTTATTTTACAGGGAGATATGTACTCTACCGCAAAACATTTGTCCCATTGTCTCAAATTGGTCTGTTGGGTTCGTACTTAATAGCGTTTTGGCTATTCGAATCATTTTATGTGGCCATGAGAGGTAGACCCAGAGGACACGGATTAGATTGGCTTGTGTTGCACAAAAATATTTTACACTTTCAATTTAAGACTTTATATAAACTAAACTAACTAAAATATATTCAACCAATCATTTGAAGAATAGTACTTTATATTTGGTTTTTGAAGTTTGATCAGCCATGGTAGATGCAGTAATACGACTATTTATTCAAATGGCTAAAACACTACTGAATGTTTTTTTTAATTTTCAGAGTAATAGTCATTTTTGAAATCAAAATTACTGCCTCTTCTAAATAAGTTAAGTAAAAAAAAATTACATTTACGATTAACGTCAAAAGTTCTTGCAATTTTCATAAAAGAAAAAAAAATCGCCTAAGAGAATTGAAAAATAAATAATCGTGTTATCAGACAGTCGCAATTTTTTTTTCAACGAATAGCAACATTTCTTCGTTACATTTTTCAGCAATTCATTTTTTATCCTTTTTCATAACTTTTTCACATTTGTAATACTTTTTTTATTTTTAAAGTAGGATTTTGAGTTCATTTTTCACGCTGCATATATCTGCGCAAACTTCACTTTCTTGTTCAAGGTTTCTTGGACGCTCTAATGGTTTCTGCTGTCGCGACTTTCTTTCGAAGTTTTGTCAAATGTCTCTCGGGTATATGGAACATTTTTTACCACTATATGACATCCGTACAGCAACCTTCCACAATATATTAGACTTATTAGGGCGAGATACCCTTTAAACCAATGAAAAATGCTTTTCTTTACTTCAATTGTTTCGATACACAGATTGACAGAACATAGCAAAGCTTATACAAAGCATAACAGATATAAAGCATAGCTAGTTCAAAGTATGAAAGCATTTATAATAGAAAAGAGGCGCTTCTGTTTCTATCAGCTTTTTTTAGTTCGATTTTAGTAATAAATTTCGTAGAATTCTTAGTTGTTTGAAGAAAAAAAACTACTTTCATTTTGAAAGACAAATTAAATCATGTTTTTATAAACAATACTCCTTTTGACAAAATCGAATTCTCTAAAATAATCCGTAAAAAAGTTGCTACAGCAATGCATATAAAATTATAGTAGCTAATATAATATGAAAAAAGTGATTTTTTGACATCATACGAATAATTAATTGCTTTTATAAAAGTTTACATATAAATCATTTGGGAAAATAATTCATCTGTAGCTGTAAACTAAACTTCAATTTAAATTAAATCCTTTCTTGCATCTCTTTCGAAATGCTCATTCGAGAAATGGTGGTCATTTCATTAATTTCCAATCTAGTGTGAAAGAAAGTGAAATTGAATTAACACTTGCGTTTAAGAAAACCATCAGCACAAAAAGTATCTTAACATCTTCGATTTTTTAAAAAAATTGCTTAGATAAAGAACATTCAGTTTTCATATAGTAACTAAAACTTCACCGCTCTTATTAGATATTAAATTTACAAAATGTGACAGCTTTTGTCTAAAAGAAGTTGAAAGAACTGTTTTAGTTCATTAAGTAGTTGACTTAATGGGATAATAAACATTCGGTAACGAAGTTACCGAAAACTTTTTTTTTAAATTCTGAGATATAAAAAAGATGATACTTCAAGTTACAAAATACGAAGAAAACAGTGTCCAGAAAGTACAGTAGCCCAGAAGAGAAGAAACAGTAATCCAGTAAGGTATATGTCGGTTTTAATCTATGAGAGAACTATATTACAAATCTCGTAATTTGAACTTTTTGCAGCTGACGGGGATTACAACTGAGATGGCACGTATACTTCCATTCTTCCATACCACAGCAGCGGGAGGATGTTATATTCCACGGATTTAACACACATCACGCCGAGGACATATAGGAAGAGAACTGATGTTCTTATCGAACATCAGGCCCGTGAACATCCGGTCCTGAAGACAACGGCCAAGCCAACAATACACTGTTGCCCTCTAAGTAAGTCTGACTAATAAAGAGAAATTGAAAAAAAATTATTATTTGTAAATTATAAATAAAGTCACTGATTTCAATACAATTTCTTTAATTATTTTTCTTACGAATTCTTCCTCAGATGAGAAAAACACTTTTCTACTGTACTTCAAGCAGTAGCAAGGTTTAAGAAGCCTTGCACAGATGTAAGTATACTTTTTAAAGACGTGTATAAATATATGCAATATAAAAGCAGAAGTAGAAAAGTACAATTATATATGAAATGTGAAAAGACAAAAACTATAGAAACATGAGCTACAAGAATACAATATATATATAACATTACACATGAGTTACAAAAATACGAATAAAAGTTTTGTATCTTATTTAAGACACCAAACACAAAACAAAAGAAACGCCAAAACCCGTTACTTCTCCAAGTTGAAATGAAAACTGCAAATAAACATAAGCACCCCGCCACCATTTCACTTCACTTTCAATATCCTACAAATTGGCAGTGTGTGTATGGGAGGGTGTCGTTTCCTACGACAACTTTACCCCCATCAAAAACCGAACGTCTCGAGAACAAATAAATTGAATCTCTTGAAGGCCCGATAAGAGGTTGGAAGTTGGGAAGCGACGAGACCCCATCCGCCACTGCTGGTAATGAGATAATTTAGATACCGGGCGGATAGCGAGATCACGCCCCTGCAAATTGGATGCCTTCGCCAGCGACTTCTAAGAGAGGCCGTCTTCGGGTGCGAGAGATACGATGACGCGGAATGCGGGGTCGAGTAAGAATTGAAATTTCTTTTTCATGTTTGTGGATGAATGCTTTGTCGACGCCTCTAATAGCCGCGGTTCATTGTAAAGTATCGCGACCCTCAAAATTCTTTATCCTTAAAAATTGTTGGCTGTTAATAAATGCATTTTTGATAATTGCGTCTGTTTTCTTTTTAAGAGTTATTAACTCTCTGATTGTGTATTTTTTAAGCAGTATTTAGATGCAACGTTTCCTAATGTGTTCAAAACCGTTGAGGCAAGCCAAATATATTTATATGCAAAACTCTGCTAGTATAATTTGATCCATTGCTAAAAAGCAATAAGTAAACACATTAGACTGTGAAAATCGCAGTCATACTTTGTAAAATTACTTTTCAATTTTATTTGTTAACCAGTGAATTATTTATCGACACACTTTATTCTGTACCTCTTCTTGTTTACCATCCTGGACCGGAATTTGATACACATTCAACAATTATGGTGTCAAAACGCATACCAAATTTCATATATCTAGCTCTGTGCGTCTTTCAATTATTGTGTTTACATACACACGGACATGTAAACAGTCTACCCTTTAACAGATATGATCCAAAATTTGGACCTAATTTTGAATTTTTTGGTAAAAACATTGAAATCATCTTTTTAGCTTGTTGTGCATTCATGCCTTCCACATAATCACGAACAGACAGACGAACAGTGGGTTAACCGTTTGATGAATTTGTTCTGATATTCGTTACACATCTAAAATTCTGGTGATGAAACCATATGCTAAATTACGAGAATCTAGCCCAATGCATTTTTGGATTATCTACATATGCACGAAGGTGGACAGGCAGCCAGACAGTTCAACGGCAGATTTTGTCCAATTTTGCAGAAATCTTTAATTGTGGTGAGGTAATGTGCTGTAAAGGCAACATACCAAGTTTCATTCAAATAAACAGTTTGGGGAAACTTCGTCGAAAAGAAAGAAATCATGATTAAAATCTAGTCTCTATAAACCGAGCACGTGCAGCAAGCCCCATACATGGCGAATCTTCAGTAGAATTCGGGTTTCGAATCCTCCGGCCCCGAAATCAAGACCTGACCTCTATGTCACCGCGGGCACAATAGATGGGGAACTCCGCTGTTATTGCTACAAAATAAATTATGAAAAAGTATGAGCCAAACTTCAATTTTCCATGTAAATGAATATAGCTCCAAGTCTAGCTATTATCTGTAAATAGCGTTTTGCAAAACTCGTTAGACATAGAATGCAACGTTCTATTGGAACAGTGGCGAATCCAAGGGGGCTATCGGGCTACAGCCCCCCCCAGAATCCAGCCAGAATTCTTGATTTAATTTAACATCATTGCAAATGTGTTTTCTTAATTTCTCTCTTTAAAAAAATAATAGAAACGTTTCAACATTGCTTTCTATCTTGAAAGGCTCGAAAATTTTGCTACTTTTATAGTCATTTCACTTGTACTTATAGCATTGACGCGGTCGAAGACATTTTATGGCTAGTTATTTCATCGTAATTTTTAGTAAATTATCGAAAGCATTGTATTGTTCTTTATGATTCTTATTGTCAGGTGAGTAAAGTCTGTAAAGTTAAAGAGTTTTGGTTTACTTTAGCCTTGAAGTTTGACATTCATCACGACGATACAAAGTTTTTATGACCTCAGCCCCCTCCCCCAGACCGGAATCCTAGATTCGCCACTGTATTGGAACTAACAGTGGTCGCGCTAAGAAAGGGTCTCAAAATTTTATTTAGATTTTGAATGAATTAAAATTACTTGAAGATTAAAATTTTTTATCAATGACTTTGGAGTATATTATCGGACAAAAACTATTTTTTGAGCCAATTTAAAATTGAAAAAATAAGATTTTCAGTGATACTAATTTCATTTCCGTGTATTTGTTTTCTTTGATACTATTAATAAAATTTTCAAAGTTAATTTTAAGCAGAATTTGTGACAGTGAATTTTATTGTTGTATTGAAATTTGTACTAATTTTGTTTGAATAAAATTTTCCGGCACTTGCTTTTGACAATATTAAAGTTATAGTTAAAAAAATGCTTTCTTTGGAAATAACACCAAAGTAGAATTTTCATTTTTTTGCATTTTTTCTTAATATACATTATTTTTTAATAGATATGAGCTGTATCAAAATTTTCCAAACAAACTGCTTTTTGAAACTGTATTTTAATGATTTCGGGTTTTTTTTGTCTAAAATAGTTGTTATTTTTGACATAGTAACATTTACAACTCTTCAATTACGCAACGTTTCTTGATTAATACACAAAATTACTTTTCATTAACTATATTGCCATCACTATCGTACTTCCATGTGCTCATCCGGCTAAATTTTTCTGTAATTCATATAGTGTTATCAATCGCATTTACGCAAAGGCATCATGGTATATCAGCCGGAAGAATATTTTGGTTCTTAGAATTAAAGAAAAAAAATAATTGCATTTTGATGATTTTGTTGATTCACTTAGAAATTGCAGGAGGCTATCGGATATTTTGTCGAAAAGTTATACGTCTGCAAGAAGTTATTCTAGTATTGAAACAATTTTGCTTCATTTTACGTTCATAACGATCACTTTATATAATTATCAGGGCAATAATAGTATGTACCACTATTTTTATTTCAAAAATACTTATATATGTTTTAAAATGCTTGCCTATTCGAAGCTCAGTTGTTGCAAACATCGTTTAAATTACAGCTAACGTCTTGTGACGCTGGCTACTGCCCGAATCTAAAACCTTCGTCATTTGACGGGCGAAACACAGTTTCTCACCAAAATTTCGTAGGCAGGCGCAGTTTTCTTTAACAGAGAGCTCAGAAACAATAATTTCCGATTTTCTAGAGCGAAACCAAATGTCGAAATCATTTTAAAATTCTTTAAAGAGCAGAATTTCAGCCTCTTTTAAATATGGATCACATTTTTTAATTGGCATTTTTTCCTCGAAGTTGCATGATGTAGAAATCGTTACAATGTACAGTGCAACGCCTCAATCCAGATGAATCAAGCTAAAGCTTCAGCATTCTAATATGATTGGGACCAAGCATTCAAAACTCTTAAATGCTTTTTTTTTCCAAAAAAAAATTTCTACATGTGCGTGGAAAATTTACTCTTTTCTTAAGTCTAGCCTTTAGAGGTAATAATAAAATTAATTACTATTTAAAAATTTTTGAGGTCAGCATTTCGTTATTGTGGTGCTGAAACAATTTTGCTTAATTCTACGTTTTGAACAATCACTTAACAAAATTGTCAGTATATTAAATGTTTTTTTACCACTTTTGTTTTTTAGGAAATGTTTAAATACATTCTAAATTCCGACGAGAAGTTCTACTTATTACGATGATAAACATCTTATGCACATTACAGATGGCGTTTATAATGCTAGCAAATGCCCAAAACTTAAACCTTCACTATTTTACGGCTAAATAGGAATCGCCTGTTTTAATCAGGGTGTATAGAGTTTCAGACCAAAATTTCATAAACAAGGGTTGATTTCTCTAAAAGAGAGAACCGAGAAACTTATCTAAAATAATATCCGCCTTCTTGAGCAAAACTAAAGCTCTTCGTCTTTTTCGAGATACTTAAAATATTAGAGTTTTCGCTTTTTTCAAACATAATATTACTTTTAGGCTGTCATTTTTTCTGCAAGTTGAGTGAAGTAAAAATCTTTACTCACAGATTGCAACGGATCAATCCAGACGAATCAAGCTAAATGCAATGCTAGGATGTTTCAGACTAAGTATTCGAATCTACTACTTTTTGTTTAAAAATATTTTCAATTTCGGGGTGGGAAATCAAAGCTTTTCTTAAAACGCTAAAAATAAATATATTTTTCCTGGTATGACGAATATAACATTAGTGTAGTCGCAAATTAAGAAGTGCCGGAACGCTCTACCCTGAGTAACTAAATTAATGCTGTTTTAACAACAGGGGTGGCGCCAGCGGGGTGACTAGGTTCCCACTGTCAGGGACGCTGTTCCCTTTCGGCGGGCAGATTTTTGTGACCCGTTCAAGCAACGGGCTATTTAACTAGTAGATAAATAAAGATCTGGCGAAATTTTGAGAGGGACATCATTAAGACAATCTCCTTGCACAGCCAGTCGGTAATGCCACCTATCGGGGAAGTCCTGCCTCCCCGTCGGACAGACCATGCCTACCCCGTCGGGCGGACTCCAACGCCACTCTTGTTTAAGAATATTTTTGTAAAATTTTTCTTATTTATATCTCGCAAGAAATGACAGCTGCGGAAGGGCATTCCGGCTTCACTACAACTCTGGAATGTAAAGACAGCCTTGTTGAAATTTCGATGTAAATTTAAATATTTCTCAAAGAAATCTTCGTTAAATATGGTTTGTCGAAATAGAAAAACATCCATTTTTTTGGTAACAGTTCATCTCTTGGGGAAAAAGCGTTATTATTCTTTTTTAAAAATGAAAACAAGAAACATTTAAATTATTTCAATGTAAATTCACGTTTTCTCTAAGTCTATTTTTGAATTTTTTTATTTGTTTGGTTATATCAGATGGTAATTGAATTTGTATTTGTTTTATCAGGTAGAATTCCTTTCAAAGAATGTCTTTTACCACCTCCTTATAAATAAAAATGTGCCACACAAACATAGAAGGCATGAATGAAGCATTTTGTTTCAGGTATAACAGTTAGACGTATCTTTAAAAATCTCATGATCAAAAAATTCTTTAGATATTTTGCGAAATTTGAAAAAATATATAATATTATTTTTTAAATTTCTTTTCAATAAAAGGGAACTAACTCGTTTACATACTTAGCTTAAAATTTTAAAAAATTAATTGGATTTTTAATTTTTTATAAATTATTACAGGCATTATTTTTTGCACAAAAACCATTTTTGAACCACACGCATGTGCTGTAATAAAGTTTTCATTCACCGGTTTTTAGAACTGAAATTCAATTATTTCGTTGTCTAAAACAATTAATATTTTAGAGATACTAGGACTGTAATTATTTAAAGAAGAATTTCTTTTTCTTGTATTTTCTTGATAAATACACAAAATTACTTTTCACGAAATATTTTACGCTGAATTCGTACATTATTGTGCGCATATGGGAACTTTTTACTTCAATGAATGAAGTGTTATCTATCTTCAGTGCATAACAGTGCCAGTTATCGTATGTACGCGATAAAATCATGTGTAATGATTTTATCGCGATGAATTTTTTTAAATATTACTGAATTTTGAAAATTTTGGAGAGGAACCTAAATATAGAATTAAGCTATCGGATATTGTAACAAAAATTTATACTTCAGCAATTCTTAATTGTGATGTTAACAAAATTTTACTTGCAATAAATACTTTATTACCAGTCTTTTAACTCGTTCTATACTTATATAATGTTTCAATTCCAGTCATTACTGTCCTCTCGTCTAGAAACTCGATTGCAAATTACTACTGGCATTTATGATGCTGGGTAATATACAGAATCTTGAACTTTCACTGTTTGTTGGGAGAAGTGAAGTCGCCTGTCCTAACCGGCGGGAGTCGCCTCCATTAAATCTTTTCGTATACTTCACAAAACGATGTAATTTCCCCCTTTTCCTAGGGTTGCGATACGTCCCGCATAAACGGAACTGCCATTGTATTTCATTACTCAGTCCCGTATTACTATTTGTCCCGTTTTCTTCCTAGACTGAACAAAAAAGAAGGGAAAACAACATCTAAAGAAGAAAAGACTATTACGAACTAATAACGTAAAAGTGAAAATGCCTGTGCTGTACATATTATAAATATTTGTTTCTTTTTTAGTTTTTTTTTCCTGTTCTTAAATAAAATTCTCGCGTCTTGCCATTCAAACCGTTCAGTGACCGGTCTGGTTAGGGGTTAAGAGACGGCGATCTGTTCTGTCATTATAATTTTAAATTGACTTGCGTTCAATTTTATAATTATGTGAAAGAAGAAAATGATATAATTACGAAAGTAAAATAAGCTTTAAAGTATAACTGGACTAAAAAGGATAAGCTTCGCATCTTTTTTCTTTATCATTCTACGTGTTCATTTTATAAGATTGCTTAAATTTTATTGATTTTTTTTTTAATCAGAGTAAAATACGCTATTACGTACCCACTTTTTTCATGTTTTATTTATTTAGCGCATAAACGTCCCGTGTCAATGCTCGGCAATTATGGCAACCCTACATCTCCCAGCGGTGATAAAAAAAATTCGAGCGTACTGTAACATTCAATGCAATGATTATCATCGAGTTTCTTTCAGCGCGCGCCAAGGTCACGCTCGCTGAGACGCAAATGGCCTCACGCTAAAGTAAGAAAATTGAATATGGAAATTGATTTCCTTTTTACAACCGATTAAAGCAAAAATTGGACACTAATCTACAATTAAGATTAAAATGCCAGATATCAAATTTCATTTATCTAAGTCATTGTGTTAAAGTGATAAGATGTTTTGTATACTAGCGCAGCTCATGTCTTTTCGAATGATACCAGACGTGTCCTTGAGATTCGTTAAACAGCAGAATTCTCTCTTTTTTTTAAAAAAAATATGATAATGTTTCTAGGCTTGCGTTCTTTTTTCAAGCTGCGTGATGTACCAAGGGCTCAATCCAAATAAATCCAACTAAAGCATCAGCATGCTAGGATGATTCGAATTTCCTACTTTTTGTTTAAAAATATTTCCAATTTGACGGTGGACAATTCGCTTTTATTAATGCAATTAAAATAAACATATTCTCTCCCATATGAGGAATGTAAAAATAGTGTAGTCACAAATTAAGAAGGACCGGAACGTTCTACCCTGAGTGACAAGAATTACGATATTTTAAGAAGGTTTTTGCGATTTTATTCTCATTTATTTCTCTTCGAAACGGCGGTCCGGCTCCTCTAGACCTCTGGAATGTAGACAGTCTACGTTGACATTTCGATGTAAATTTAAATATTCCACAATCTGAATATTTCTTGAATATTAAAAGCGTTTACTTCTATAAAGTATTTATTTTTAATTAATATGTTTAAAAGTGCTGTTTAGAATATGTCGTATGTATGATAGTTTCTTTATACTCTATGCACGCCCAGACCGTTAGACTTACAGGTACCACATTTGCAACAATGATGTATTAGCAGAAGAGGAAGCTCACGCCCTAAAAAGTGTTTTAAAATTCGAATTAGATTTTTATTTATTTAATGACTACTGGTAGCCTATTTCCTCAAATTTCTTGCATACATTCTCATCAGAGAAGTCCACAATTTCTCCATTCTAATAATAGTAATTTGAAGCTGATCGTAGCATTCCTGATTTTTTATAATTTCTCTAAAGTTTTCGAAATCGTTTTCTTCTGAAAACGATTTTGTCCAATATTATTCACATATTTTCAACAATTTTATCTTATTTTTTTTCTCTTTATATTTTTTCAACTAGCTGTTACCCGCGACTTCGTGCACGAAGAATTTGAATTATTCTTTTTTTTAATTCACGAATCTAAATGTTTTGTTGCATTTTGAAAGGGGGAAAGTAAAAGTTCTGACAGTTGATAATGCTTAATTGGACAGCTGACAGGAGTGCATGCATGCTGATATAGTTATGTAAATTGTTTATCTATGCTAATATACTTTTGTATACCACGTTATTTGCAGGGATATAGGGGTTGTGTGGGCTGGACACACTTGAACACGCCACATATAGTTGCCAATGCGAAAAAAATATTTTTTCCAAATGTACGCCTGCCACTTTCAGTGTCTGGCCCTGAGCCTGGCAAATGACAATTGTTAGCCACCTTGAGTGAGCAACTGCACCATGCTTTCTTAATGCCAGGTCAAAATAGCATTCAACACGTGATATCGCTAGGCAAATATATAGATATTGCTTATCATTGCTGAGAACCATTCTATCTATACTATGTGGCATATGCTCCACACTTATTGAAGAAAAAGGAGCTACAGGTAGCTAGCTCCTCGCAGGTTTTGATTGCTTTACCAATTGGTCGACAAAATTGTTTAGGACAAGTTGTTGCACTATCCAAAGAATTTAGTAGATGACGCAATGGTAACTCATTTCTTTGAAGCTAATAAATTCAGCACTGTAATGGTCTATTGAGGCCAGTTCCATCAAGCGAATAATACCTGCCTTGTGCCCAGTATTAACATTTGTTCCATCGCATCCAATTACTGTTAGTCTATTTAATTGCATATTATTTCATACAAAAAAATTGAGTATTGCTTCTTTTGTGACTTGATCTCCTCCTGTTGCAGCAGTGATATGTCCGATATACACAGAGTTAGGTTCGTTTAGAAGAGTATAATGCTCCTCTTTTGTGGTCTTTGGGTAGTACTTTGTGTCCTTTTTAATTAGTACTTTTGTGTTGTCTTTTCTCCCATGGAAATATAATCCGGTTAAAAGAGACCAAGACACTGTTAACTTAGTAGACTCTGAAACTGCATTTTAAAGCTTTTTACGTTGTCTAAGAATTTTATTGCGATCTACGACATGCGAAGTCTTTCCTTCGTTTACAATTCCAATGTCTTGTACAACAGCACTGGTAAATGAAGCAGCTCCTCTATCTACAATTCTGTATCGATCACATTCCCTTGCAAAGGTAGGGAAATCTACACGATTTTATGATTGATATTCCAAGGAAATTACATCCATATCTGTATACAAGGACGAAGACATAGTGTTGAGCTCATGTAGCTCCATTGATTGATCATGAGCAGCATCAGCATCAATTTTAACCATTTTAAGTTTTATTCTTTTGTCTTCCATCTGTTTCCTTTTCTCTTTTTTAGTCGCAATTACGTCCACTTCTCCAATAACCATTTTCCTTTCTAATCTTTGATCTTTTATAAACAATCGTTCAACACGTGGAATTTTCATGTCTGTTTGTCATTTACATGTATCTAAATTTGAACATTTACAAAATGTGATGTCGAACAGACACGATATTTTTTCATTATGATAATTTTCCAATTTTTATTGGTATTTTTATCATTCCTTCGTCGTATCCTCTACTTTTCTGCCTGTAAAATCGTTTCTTTAACACATTTTTAATTTTTAATTTGAAATTTGCATAAAAATCGTTTTCTTGCAAATATTTAAGCGTCTTGGGGCACCGGAAGATATTAAACAAAGTTGAAAAAATTTTGCATGTATGCTAGTACACTTAAAAGACAACTTTTGCACCCTATGCCGATTATTTTATCCACACTTTGAATTTTCGATCCACCCTAATGGACACCCTATTCTTTAGTGAATAACTACTTAAACTAATTTTTAAATCTTGGGCCTATTAAAGAACGAAACATTTGCCAGTAATTTCATTTGATTTATTATATTTACATCCTTGTTCAAGTTATATGGAAAGTATTCTGGAACGGACCTCGAATTTTTGAATCGGGGGCAGGAGAATCTTTTGCCAACACCCGATTCTCTAAACTATCACACCAGCATAGAGTGGCCTATCTCTAATGAACCTCTCAGGATAATAACTACCAATAAGGCATGTAAGGACATGAACTGAGAACTGCAGGAACAATTTGGATGAAATTTAGTGCGCATGTTATTCATTGTTAGAAGCAGTATACCAGAGGATGTGGTAGGTAGAGTTGAGTTGTTTTCCTCCTGCTTTCGAGGTGAGTTCCTATTTCATCGAGTTGAGTTGTTTCTCTCCTGCAGCGGAGGTGACGCCATCGGTCGAGTTGAGTTGTTTTTCTCCTGCTCCCAAATCTGGACTCCTACAGAAGTGTCCAACCATGTTTTTTTCACCCCTTCTTGTGACGTCATCTTAGTCCAACTTAAAGCTTTTCATCATTTTCCGAGTTATCTGGAATGACAATTAATTAGATCAATTAGGAATCTTAATTAATCAAGGCATCATTATTAATTTCAATTAATTTGTTTAATCTAATTTTTAATTGAACTTACTGGTACGACGTCGATGCGGACTTGTGACAAAAGTTCAATTTCTCCGAGCCGGGATTCGAACTCGCGCTCATAGAGTTGGCAGGAAAAGAAAAAATGGTGAAAGATAGAATAAAATAATTTATTTAAATTTTAATGTCACCATAGCTGTAGTGCAGCCATCTGTCGGTAAAAAAGGCAATTATTTTCAAAACAAGTTATGTGTTTAAAAAGACTTTTTGTTTGAAACAAAGAAATAAACGAAAAAATATGAGTGAAATATCATATTAAACATTATAAAAATTATTAAAGACATATCAAGCATTATAAAAAATATTAAAGAAAGAAAAGAAACTTTTCGGAAATAATTTTCCATCTCTAGTCCATGCATGGTCTATCATATTTAGACATGTAGCAGTAACCTGTTTTCATTCAGATAAGCTAACTTTAAAATACATTACTTGCTTTAAAAATAGTGGCCATTTTTACACCGCTAGATGGCGGCGCGAGAGCAATGGTGACGTTAAAATTTAAATAAATTATTTTATCACATCTTTCAATGTGCTGTGCGGTCTAGTGGTTAGAGCGTTTGCCCTATGAACGCGAATTCGAATCCCGGTTCTGTGAAATAGAACTTTTTCACATATCCGCATCGCAGTCGTACCAGTAAGAACAATTAAAAATTAGATTAATCAAATTAATTGAAATTAACAATTATGCATTTATTAATTAAGATTCCTAATTAATTGACATTCCAGATAACTCGATAAATGATGAAAATCTCTAAGATGACGTCAGAAGAAGGGGGTGGATCCTTCTGTAGGAGTACGGATTTGGGAGCAGGAGAAAAACAACATAACTCGACCATTGGCGTCACCTCCGGTGCAGTAAGAAAATAACTCAACTCGAAAAAGATTCATCAGCTTCTAACCATTTTTTAATATCTTTATCCTATTTCCTACGGCCCTGCCTAAAGCAGTTAAACCTGCAGGATATTCAAGATTTTTATAAAACTTTTCAAGAGAATTTTCTATTTTATCTTTAATCATATCAAGAATTTTAAAATTATGTTTGTTCTCTTAAATACGCATAGAACTAATGAGATGAATTAAGATTTACACAAACCTTTATATAAACTTATATGAAATCTAAGAATACAAATAAGAAACAAACACACGTAAGATGAAATACAATTTGCGAAACAGTTAATTTATTGAAAAAAATACAATGTTCACATAGGGTGAAATACTACATCAGTAGAATGTACATTTACATAACTTTCTTCTACTTTCTCAAAAATACATTTAGTATCTAAAAAACCAAAGAATCCACCCGCTAACTGTCCCAAGTAAGGACATAATTGTACTGACAAAATTTACAGCTAACGTACGACAGCCTACATTATACAAAACCTCTTAAAAATGAATATTGAAACAATCTTCTGTACAGCTTACCATACAAATATGAGGCGCGGAAAATCCACAACTACAAAATTCACAATTCTTTTTCACAATGACTAATAAATAATTTGAAACAAAGTCTGTTAAGTACTTACAAAGAGCATCGGTAAATTCTTCTACTCCGGCTGCAGTTTCACCATCGCATAGGTTCCATCGTCCATGATCAGGATGTTAGTTCATTTCACTTAACATACATTCCTTGAGAGTATAGGTTAAAAGTTTATCTTTTATGCTTTCTAACAGAAGCTCATGTGAATCGCGCAACTTGTTTAATTGATCATCACTGAGTACAACTCACACGGTGAGAATTTGAGAAGATAAATCCTTTCTTTGAAACATTCTTTGCAGGCTTACGCAAAATCTGTAGTTTACCGTATGGTTAAACAGACAAACATTTTTCCTTGCTGTGAGAACAGGATCAGGATCTACACAAGGTTCAGAGTGGCACATCTTGCACAGCAGGTTACTCCAAACTATAAGTTTTAGGGAGACTTTATTTTTGGTTGAAAGCACGCAGCCATTTTTGACTTTGAAAAAAAAACTCTGATGTGGACACGAGTCTGGCCTTTAAAAGTGTTTACGTAAGTGTAAACATCCTCTCCAAGATACAGTATATTTTTTGACAAGGAATTCAGAGCAATTTCTGAACCCCTTCGATAGTTCGAGTATACTTTCTTGGGCATTTTATCTTGCTGTTCACTATTACGTTTTAAGATTACACTAGCGATTGAAAAAGACACCCTTCAGCAAAATTAGAAATGTTTCAGCAACCGGAACGACAGTCAAAATCACAAACGTCAACACAGGTAAAGCTCCAAAATGAAATGATGGACGGTAGATGATGAGTTACCCAAAATAGAAATGTCTTCAGCTCACTTCACTTCTCTAAAACCGTCCAATCAAAAAAATCAGGTAACATTTGACGTCATTTCTTCAACCAATCAGAACACGGGAAACAGATGGTGATTACAACTTTCCGTGACGTCATTCCACCTGGCCATGCCTGCACAAACACATTCAGACATACCGCGGTAACTTATTGCCACTTAACTTAAAACCACAGCATACCCCCGAACTCGGAGCCAGGACGGTTCCCCGTCGGTTGGTTGGGTATGCCTGAGACTTTATTGAAAAAGCCAGAGCAAAAAAAACATTTTTTATAAAAAGATACTTAAAAACAGGACATTTAAAACAAAAGAATATAATATTTTTTTTAAATTCAGTCTTTCAGGTCGTTGTGTTGTTGAATTTGAGAGGGTCGTGCCCTGTGCATGGAAGAAGAGAGAGAATATGATTACATAGGGTTAGTTGGGTCAGTGGCTAGTTGTTGTCGCCATCTTCTGGAAATAAGAGTGTTTCGTTTTCCGCGATGAAGTGTATGAGTTTTCTGATTTTCGCCCTAGAATTGTTGTTGTTCATGACTCTTTTCCACCAAAGTGGTTCTAGGTCAGCTGACGGTTTTGTTAGGTGGTATGATGTTGTAAACAGGCAACCTGTAGCATAGTGTAAGGGGTTTCCCAGGTTTCCGCAGCCACAGGAATCGCTGCCTCTGATGTTGAATCTTTTAAAATATGTTGGAAATGGGCCGTGGCCAGTGACGAACATTATTTCTGGCCTTTTCCATGGAGTAGGAGTTGTCTTGACTTTTGGCAAAACGTTATGAACGCTCCTGCCTGTTTCCCCGTTGTCCCATTCTTTTTGCCAGCGGATGATGGACTCTTTTTGCAGCAGACTCTTGATATGGTTTCTTGGCGCTGGGATGAATGTGGGGATTCCCTTCTGTGTTGCCTTCTTGGCTTGTTCGTCCACCGTTTCATTACCGCTGTATCCGACGTGAGCCTTAAACCATCCAAGTTTAATGTTTGTTGATTTTAGTAATATTTCCTGTGTTTGTTGAGAAATAGGGCTCTTGGTGTCAATTGAAGCAATTGAATGGAGGCTCGACTCGCTGTCTGACCATATCTTTTTCTGTTGGTTGGTCTTGCTTAACCAAAGACAAGCCTCCTGTATAGCAAGAAGCTCTGCTTGGAAGACTGTGTTGAAGGAACTAAGTTGCGCCATCCATTCGTATTTTGTTATGTCTTCTTCCATGTCACAGAAGGCGCTGCCTGTTTTGTCTTCTATCTTTGAACCGTCCGTGTAAATATTGAGACCGTGTACTGGAAGGAATTGCTTTTTAGAGATATTCTGTCTTCTAGTTGAAAAATTGCTGGTTGGAATTTGGTGGATGTTGTGCCTTCCTCGTAGTTATTGGGGTTGAAGTTGATATTGTTGTAATTAGATGTTTTGCGCAGTCTAGCTGTTCTGACGTAGACCGCTTCCTGTTCTGCTTTGATGTGGAGCGGTATGATCCCTTTTATAACCTGTAGTGCGGCTATTGGCGTAGTGGAATATGCCCCTGTGATGTTGAGCAGAAACTTCCTCTGAATTGAATTCAATAGCCTGGATTGTCTGGCTGACAGTGGATAGGCCCATGCTGCAGCTCCGTGAAGAATCATCCGCTCTGCCACTGTTTTATACAGCCTTCTCCTGAGGTCTTTGTTAAGTCCCCAGTTTGTTCCTGCAATTCTTGTGATTTTTTGGTGGAGGTGAGTTAGTTTAGTTTTCATGTTGATGAGATGATCGGCCCAATTCACCTTGTTGTCTATTATTACTCCTAGGTATTTAAGGGAGGTAGATCTTTTAATTATTTGATTATTCCATTTTACTCGAGGACCATTTACTAAACACGGCGGGAATTATTTCTCTGCCATCTTGCAATAAACCAGTATTCCTCCAATCAACGGTTAACTCAACAGCACTCAAAATACAAACCGAACAAGCCCCACTGACAGTCATCTCCGCCTACTCCTCTCCCTACAAAAACATAACGGAAACGCTGCAGAAGCTACACTCTATCCTCACAGACCTAGGTGATGAAAGGGTCTTGATCTGTGCAGACCTCAATGCACATAGCAGGATCTGGGGCTATGCTAATGAAGATACAAGAGGGACTCAAGTGGAGGACTTTCTTCTAGCCCAACAACTCTACTTTCTAAATGAAACAAACTCCCCTCCCACATTTAAGCACCGCGGCAGAAAAGGATGGCCGGACCTGTCTTTCATCAAAGGTTCGGACTTCGCTAACTCCTGCACATGGAATGTTCTTGAAGATTACACCCATAGCGATCACAATCATATCCTTATAGAATCCCTTCTCTCACAATCACACTACAGCTACCCAAGATTCAAGACAGCCTATGGAGGACACAGAAGGATGCTACAACACCTAGGACAAAAACAAAGCAGCTAGTGAAACAGATAGAAGAAAGCAACACCAAAGATCATCTGGCGAAGGCAACGGAAGAGCTCCAAAAGGCAATCTTCTCAGCATGTAGAAAACATACAAGATCAAAAAATTCAAACTAAAAATAAACAACAACTGGTGGAACCAGAACCTTCAGATAAAGAAAAAAGAATTACAAGCCCTTAAGAGAAGAACTAACAAGTCTGAAGACGACAATAAACTGAAATATCAACTGCAACTTTCCAAAAAACAAGCAGAGCTAAAAAGAGAGGCGAAAAAGGCAAAAAGGAATTCTTTCCGGAACATCTGCACCAAAACAACAGACCCATATGGCATTTACGTGCTTGCTATTGTTTAAAGAGCTCCATGGAGGATGCGCTTATTCTTGACCACCGCTTTGTAAGGTCGGCC
>BGPR01005678.1:0-62184 GCA_013235015.1 Araneus ventricosus
ATTGGCGATCCTTCTTTTTTTTTTTCTTTTTGCCGATTTATATATTATTATTCAGATTTAAAGTGATTTAATGAACAAATAACTGTTAGTTAAAAAAAACACCAAGGATTCTTTTTTTATTCAAGTGTATATATACATTAAAATTTTTTGTAAACTAATAGTCTGATCAACGAAACATACTGAAATCAGTAACTTTTTAAGTATTTAGCTATTTAGACACTCTTGGCTTGAGTTTGGAATGTAAACTTATGTTTATTTTGCGGAAAGTATATACTTTTAAAGTGATGTGCAGTTGAATTTCCATGCTTATAATAAGTTCATAAAGACTTGCCATTGCAATTGTAGATTTCCATGTCGTTGTTTTAAAATTAGGCAATTCCCATGTTGTAATAGTGGTAGTAGTTGATAACTGTATGTTTTGCATATGCTATTTTAATGAAAGAAACTTTAGGAGAAAGCATAGATTATTGTACATTATTATACCTATATTATATGAGTCAGTTTTGGCAGATTTATAAATTGTGTGTGTAATATTATATTGTAAGTAAGAATTGCTTCACAACTGAAGTATTTCAAATATAACTGCATTTATGTTTTTATATAACTGCAAGTAAAAATTGTATGGTTTTCCCCAAAAAACTAAACAGAAAGATCTTTGTTCTGAAAATATGCAACTGAACTAAACTCTCGAGAGTTTAGTTCAGTTGCATATTTTTTTTCTTCTCGTATATATACTTGTTTTGTAAACTGCACTTGCTTGGAAGGAAAAAAAAATTGTTTTAGAATCTATTTACACTGAGTGACATGCAATAGGAAGATCAGAATTGCTTTCATTATTTGAAATTGAGTTGATAATAAGGATGAGTTGATAATAATACTAGTATACTAAGAATGAAAAGTTTAGTTACCAGCAGACAGCATAAGTATTCCCTGTGTGTAAATGTTTTGTTTGATAAATACTTTTTAAATGAAAATATTTGCATTTTTGAATAACTTATTTCTACTATAAAAATAGATGGTGTGTATTTATTTTATATTGTTCAGCTTGCTTTGGTTTATAAACTCGGAGATTAGGTATGGAGAAAGAAGAAAACATTATTTAAATCAAGCTAACAAGATGATCTGTTCATTTGTAAGAGCATTTTTCTAATTGCCTTACATTTGTAATATATTTTCTTGAAATAGCTGGATGTATCTCTGTATAATTTTTTCATATTACTATATTTCAATCAGCTAATAGTATTTTTTTCTGAATAATTTCTTTAAATGTTTCATAATTATTGATCTTTTCTATATGTATGCTTGCTTTATCAAATTACATTGGAAGTTGCTTACCAAAGAAAATTTAAATGTAATAATTGGCTTTTTTAAAAAAGGATATTGAAAGAAATTGAAGTTCCCTATATTAAAATATTGGCTTCATCTGGAAATTTCACAACTGTGTTTTCTATTCATTATGCTTTTATTATTTATATTTTTATCCAAAATATCTATATTTAATTCTATGTATATGATAAAAATTCAGGATATTTTATTTCATCATACAAATTTATGAACCTGCTATTTTAAAGAAGCAGAATGAAATTTGGAATTCTCAGATTACTATACATTTTTTCTAATACTAAGTTTTAGGAAAAGGAAAAACAAATGTAAAATGAAAATTTAAATTTTATTTTTCAAATTTAAGTTCAGTTTTCTTTTCTATTTAATTGCCATTGAAGTCTTAAAAGTTCATTAAGCTATTGAAATTATTATTTTTGTTTTAATGGATCTTTTTTACATAGTAGAGCAATTTTACAACTAGAAATTTCATTTGTATGCTTTGCTAAGTAATAAAAGATGCTGTTTTCCATTTAACTGTGTTTTTTGTGTTTATTTTCAACATTATACCTATTTATGCATATACATGCAATAATGGTGAGTACATGCTACAAAATTTCTTCATTTACAAAGCATCAACATTGCTTGAGAATCATTTCTCCAAATATCTTTTTCATGAACCCGTGGTAAACTGCTAATCAGCTGGATATTTTAGCATAACATATTAAGTATTTATTCATTTGTTTACTCAATCTTAACTTCAGTTAAGAATGTGAACATGTGTTCCTTTTACGGATTGTATTATGTGCTTTTAAAAGTGATGAACAGTTAAATTTCTATGCATTGGCAAATAATATATATTGATAATTTATAAAGAGTATTTTTTAAGACATTGTGGGTATAGATTTTCAAGTCTATTTGTTAAAATATAAGGTAAGGTATTTCTTGCATCTTAAAACTAAAGCAATCTAGCATTTTATAAAAATTTCCGTTTTTAAATTGACATAACAGTTTTTCACAGTGAATATCCATATAGTATTTATAAAAAATAACTGACCATGAATCAGTAAAGCTAAATATCCTTACTAATGAAAATGTAAATCTACAATTAAAGATCACATTCACGTAAAAGTATAATTCTATTTCAGTTACTCTGATTCAACTTTATATTTGTTTAGTGCAGTTGCCTCAGACAACTTTTTGAATAATATTTATTATTAACTTTTACATTGAGAAAATTCTCAATGAATAAATATCTGTTAATATTATTTTAAATATATTTATTAAATATAATAATATTTAATACTACCATCTGTTGTTCATCATGTCATGTTTTGATAATGATTTGAAATTACCTTTAAATAGTTTGCTTCTAAAAGTAGTTAACTAAATAGATTGCCAGGACATTTAGGATTGTAATATATGGTTATACTTCTTGAAATTATTTATTTCTGTATTTAAAAATGATTAAGTACTTAAATGAAGACATCTGTTTTCCTATTCTTGGGGGGGGGGAGATACTTTATCTATAATGACTATTTTACAACAAATGTTTTCATATGTAGTTGGGCATATTATTTATTATAAGCTTCATGCAAAATAATTGTCCTTAAATTGATCATGGATAAAGCTTAATATCTTTACTAATGAAAAGAATAATTTCCTTAAGAAATTTACCATTAAAAAATTGGCACTCATGTGAAGTGTAATTCTATTTCAGTTATTTTTATACAACTTTATATTTGTTTACTTCAGTTGCCTCAGAAAACTTTTAACTGAAAAAATGAAATGTTCAATACATGAATATCTGTTTATATTATTTTATTAAATACTACCATCTGTATATCTGTTGCTCATCGTGTCATGTTTTGATTATGATTTGAAATTACTTCTAAATAGTTTTCTTCTAAAAGTAAACTAAATAGTTTTCCAGAGCAATAATGATTACTAGATGTTGACCAGCAGTCGAAATTTGACCGCAGTTCATTAAATTTTTAAGTTTGAATGTTATTGAGGTTCTTTTGTCAAAAATTATACCTCTATAATCATTGCATATATATATTTTTTTTTTTTGAATTTTGTTCTATTACGAATGAATTTTGAATTTTATTCTATTGCTGCTACACAATTTTCTTTCTACAACAGATGTATATTGAGCAATCTATATATTGATATCTATTTGACAAAATATACAATGTTTATACAAAGTAAACAATGCATGTTTTATTTCATTTAGTTTAATGTATTTGTAATACATATTATATATAAATTCTTTAGCGATAATCTCTACTCTGTGCGACTGTTTGACCACAGACTAATACGTGTTTGACATTGACAGATTTAAATCATCCTCATTTTGTATTTCACTCCGAAGAGTTTTTTTTATAAATAATCTAAATAAACTCCCTCTTGGAGTGGATTTCAATGCAGGGGGATTAAATCAATTACAAATCATCCACTCCGCTAATTTTTTATAGTGTGTGAACGTAAACAATGAATGTTTTATTTTATTTAATTTAATGTATTTGTAACACATATTATACATAAATTTTATCTTTCTGTACTCCTTCTCCATATGAACTTTAACTATGCCAAATCTCGCACACCTTCGTGCTCGCAATGTGCTTAAAAAGGGGGTACAAAGTTTTTTCTTCACATATTAATATATCGATGATATATGGTTATATTTTTTGAAATTATTTACTTCTGTATTTAAAAATGATTAGGTACTTAATTGAAGACTCATCTGTTTTTCTATTCTTCAAGGGGAAGAATTAATTTATCTGTAATGATTATTTTCCAACAAATGTTTTCATATGTAGTTGGGCATATTATTTATTATAGGATTTATGCAAAATAATTGACCTTAATTGATCATAGATAAAGCTTAATATCCTTACTAATGAAAATGATAATTTCCTTAAGAAATTTATCATTTAAAATTTGGCATTCATGTAAAGTGTAATTCTATTTCAGTTAATGTTATACAACTTTTTATTTGTTTAATGCAGTTGACTCGGGCAACTTTTAACTGAAAAGATGTTCAATAATTGGATATCTGTTTATATTATTTTATTAAATATTATAGTATTAAATACTATCATCTGTACATCTGTTGTTCATCATGTCATATTTTGATTACAATTTGAAATTACTTCTAAGTAGTTAGCTTCTAAAAGTATTTAACTAAATAGTTTGCCAGGGCAATTAAGATTATGTTATATGGTTATATTTCTTGTAATTTTTTACTTCTGTATTTAAAAATGATTAAGTACTTAAATGAAGACTCGTCTGTTTTTCTATTCTTGGGTGGGAGGAAATAATTTATATATAATGATTATTTTCCAATAAATGTTTTCATATGTATATTATTTATTATAGGATTTTTGCAAAATAATTTACCCTAAATTTATAATGGATAAAGATTAATATCCTTACTAATGAAAATGATAATTTAGTTAAGAAATTTACCATTAAAAATTGCATTCATGAAAAAGTGTAATTCTATTTCAGTTATTTTGATACAACTTTATATTAACTTATATTCGTTTAGTGCAGTTGCCCCAGGCAGCTTTTGGAATAACATTTATTAATAACTTTTAAACTGAAAAAATGAGATTTCTTTCTAATTTTTACGAAAAAGTTTAAAATAAAGTTTATTAGTAAAAGTTAAGCAAATGGGAAAAATAAGCCTGCATGAAAGAGTAAGTTAACCTGTATTCAAGATTCAATAATGTATTTATTAATTAAAAAAAAAAAAACATGCACAAGAACAACAATTTTTAGTGCTAATAATAAGATAATGGAAAAACTATACACAATTCAGCATAATATAGTTTTTTCTAATATATTTTCAATCTGATCTTTTTCAGAAATATCATAAATTATTAAGGATTATTCTCATGCATCTCCATATTAGAATGAAGTTATATTCAAATTACACCTGTGTCCAATCTAAAAAATATTAAGAGAATGAAATTAAGTTCCCAACTACACATGAAAACAATTGTTGGAAAGAAGTACAATCGCTTATCATAATCCTAATTGCTCTGCCGAACTTTCTTGAAATAATTTCAAATTATCAAAACACAAGTAACAACAGATTCAACTGAAATCTACCCATTACTCCGATCAGCTGTGTAGGCGATCTTCTGCGCCATCTCCGATCCGATAGATAAGTCTTCAGTCACATGTATTACAAAAGTGATGCAATCATTCGAAAACGCATATCACAACAAGAGGGATGATTCACCGAAAGACAATCGTACAAGACCAATAGCAGTTTCTACTGCTATTGGGGGAAAAAGTGATTGGGGAGGAAAATGTGAATCACAGAGAAACGTAATACGAGGGAAGAAATAGTTGGTACTTGCGGTTTCACGTTCTAGGGCACTGCAACTTTTAATGGCGCCATCTATTGTCAGTATATAGAACTATAAACTAAAACTTGGAAAAGTTTATTAAAAAATCAAATAAAAAAATTAAAACACTTTACTTTTAATTACAAATGATTAAATCACACCTTTTTGACAGTAGTATTCATCACTGGTATTTGTGATTTTTTGATATTACGTAGAAAATAACAGTTCGTCAAATATTCGTCATCCCTAGTCTATTCTCGTACCCCGGTTGGGTTGGGAGGGTTTCGCCTTTCGACCGCAGGACGTTAAAGTCTTTTTATCGACCGAAAGAAGAGGTCTGATTCTCGTGCCTCGGTCTTTTCGAACATCTCGCTTTACGTTAAGAACTGACGTATTTCTGCTGCGCGCGCAGCAAATCAAGCGATCGTCATGCGTAGTTTCAGATTTAGTTCGACTTTTGAATCGCCAAAGGAACTATAGCGAAGCGCACATTTGCTTCCCAATTCGAAATTATGTTGGATTATTTTGAAAAATATCCACAAATTTTAAGTGGGAAAGTTGATCGCATCTTTTCAAAAGACACCAGGTAAGAGGTGGGAAGATTTAACTTCCGCTCTTATAAAATGCATTATAATGCATCTTTCTTGCTTTCAGAAGTCTACGGTTCCCGCGCGCCCCCCAAACCATTTATCTTTTACAAAATATACACTTATAATAATATTATACATTTATAGAACATAAATTGCAGTCTTTTTTTCAATATATTGATGTAATTTTACCAGTTTTCTAGAGAGAGAAAAAGTAATAAACTATTTCCCATGCTAATTATTTTAACATGAATAAATCTTATAAATTAATATTACAAACCATTTGTTTATTTTTCCAATTACATAAGAAAATAAAACATGAAAAAAAAGTTATTAAATTCAGCAAGTTTTCACAACATTAAAAAAATTACATCGTTATCATGGAACAAGAAAAATTCTTTTATTGTCAGATTTTTCAATTACTTTGTAAATATTTGACAAATTTCATTGAATTAAAACCCAAATAAAAAAAATTGTAATGATATATACGGAATGAGGAAAGTCATTTCACACTCAATGTTAAAAAAAAATGTTAAAATGTTACCCTAATTTAATTTAATACGAAAATAATAAGTAATTAAATCTTTAAATGCAATTGATCTTAGCTAATTATCAACTATCATTATTGACTATCTTGATGGAGTAGTAAAAGATTTAACTACTTTTCAAAAAATATAAAGTGATTGATAAATTCTTCTTCAGAATGGTCAAATGGATTACATTTATCCCGATAAACCCTTTCAAAACACAATTAACGTCATAGCAGCCTCCATTTTAAACGAAAATTTGATGCGTTCTGATATCGAAAAAACACTTCTCGCTAGCGAATAGCGTTTACGCCAGGTACAGAGATGGCGAGAAATCGGAGTCCTTTTCTCGACCAAGTGGGATCCCAACCGGTTGGAAAAACGGGTACGAGAATCGCTCTTGTCGTTAACGGGCGGAAAAAGTGACGTCTTCTAATCCAACCGGGGGTACCAGAATAGACCCGTAAGGCTCCTTCCCCTCTCTCCAATGTCCTAAATTCGCTGTCGGGTTTGCACTGACATTTGATATGATTATGGACATTTCGCATTACCCAAAAAAATCTGTTATTTCATATCACCTAAGTGTTATTTTATTTTTTATGCATACATATTTGAAGTCGAAGGTCAAGTCAAGTCGAAGGGTACATATTTGAACTTCATCAAGGTTTTCAACCCTTTGTATCATTAGAGGTAAAGCCAGTCGACTTTTTCTACTGTAGCAAATGTGAACGAACAACTGTGACCGTGGCAAGTACATACTGAAAACAAAACAACAGTTTCGTGGGTGACACGCGAGTTTTAAATAAATTCAGAATAAGGAAATTGCAACTTAATGCATCCTTTGATAGCTAATTAAATAGGTAAATTATTACTTTTTTTTATTTAATAACTTTCTTTTTTTTACTCTTTAAAAAAATGTTTCAAATTAGATGATCGAGATAAAATATATGTTTACATTTTCCGATACACACATGAATGTAGGAATATGGAGTTACAGTCTAACCCCAGTATTACGAACCCGTCGTATAACAATCCGTCGGTTATAACGAACTTCTCAAAAGGTCCGGCCGAACTCCTGTGCCAATATTGTGTTTTGAAATGATTATGAACATCTAAGGGAAGGAATTCGGATAGAAGGAACCAAAATTTCCATTTTCAATCTTAGTTTCAGCTCTAAAACAAAAATAATCACTATATTTTCTCATACTTTAGAAAAATAAATTTTAGTACAATGAATTTAATATTTAATAAAAAATATTTATTTTAACTTATTATTGTCTATTACTAATTGCAATTTAGTACAATTAATTCATTCATTAGAGCAATGCATTTAAGTATTATTTAGTGTAGCCAATATAGGAAAATTTGGTTATACTCAACCTTCGGTTATAGAGAACTAATGGATCCATCTGTTGAATTTTTGTTATAATGGAGTGTGACAGGTTTTTATAACTGTTTAAATTATTTTTTGGATTTTAATCAGGAATTATCTGCATTAAGAAAAGTCTATTTTAAAGTTTCAAATGTTTTTTTAATGTTTTCAAAATGAAGACAAAATAACATTTCTACTTAGACATATTTTCTTACTAAGCTAGGGAAAGTGTCAGCTATATAAAAAAAAAAAATGGGACCCTGAAAGTTATTATTTTTTCAGAATACACTTTGAAAAGAGAGAATATATATTTTGGAAAAAAATATATCTGGTCATTGTAGATATTTACTTCTTCTGAATATTCTTACAAGATTATCTTATTTTATAGGTACACTCTTATGTATTTTTTAGTAGCTTCATTTTTTTTATTGGAAGTACCTTTTTTTTTTACAGATGACATTTAAGTATTTTTAATGTGTTATTCTTCCATCTCTTGAATCCATTATGATATAAAATTTTTTTCCTATTATCTAGCAGAAGATGTAAAGATATCATTCCAGATTGTTTTTCATGTCTGGAAAATATTTCTGCAAGTTATTAAAAAGAATTATAAATTCAGTGTTAAAAAATGCAGTGTCCTGTTTGTGATCGATGTGCATTAATTAATACAGAACAGTTGTAAAATTTTTCTTTTTCTGACCAATCAGATCATTTAATACAATGATAGAATTGAATATTCTCTAATATTTTAGCGTAACTCAGCCATTGAGGATTCAGAGCATTAAAGTTTTTTGTTGATCAGCCATTGAATTCAAAGCTTGTTAAGAAAATACCTGCAAAATATGAGATCAATACAATGTGTGCTGTTTGAAATTTGCTGATCGAAACCGAACAAATGCTGTTATGTAGAAGGCATGGATAAAGTTGTCCTGAAAAGAGAAATGAATAAATTCATTCATATAAAATTCAGAAAATTGCAAGGTTATTCTTTGATAGCTAATTAAATAGGTAAATTATTACCTTTTTCCTTAATAACTTTCTTTTTTTTTACTCTTTTAAGAAATGTTTCAAATCAGATGATCAAGATCAAATATATGTTTATGTTTTTGGATACACACATGAATGTAGGAATAGGGAGTTACAGTCTATTATTTTTTAAGAATACACTTTGAAAAGAGATATATTTTGGGAAAATATATATAGCCATTGTAGATATTTACATTTTCTGAAAATTCGTATTTATTTTTTAGTAGCCTCATTTTTTATATTGTACATGTGTACCTTTTTTGTCATATGCCGTTTAAGTATTTTTAATGTGTTATTCTTCCATCTCTTGAATCCATTACCATATAAAATTTTTGTCCTATTGTCTTGCAGAAGATGTAAAGATATCATTACAGTTTGTTTTTCATGTCTGGAAAATATTTCTGCAAGTTATTAAAAAAAATTATAAATTCAGCGTTAAAAAATGCAGTGTTCTGTTTGAGATAAATATGCATTAATTAATGTAGAACAGTTGTAAAATTTTTCTTTTTCTGACCAATCAGAACATTTAATACAATAGATGAATTGAATATTCTCTAATAGTTTAGCGTAACTCAGCGAATGAGGATTCAGAACATTAAAGTTTTTTGTAGCTCATGCAATGTTTCTATTTCTACTCTTCCATATGTTTGGCTAGTTAGCTACATTAAGAAGGTAAAAACAGAATTCTAAAATAAGTAAGTGTAGCATACATTACTCTGCAATGTTATTATAAGTGTTGAGAAAATTAAAAATTACACCAGCAGATTTTGAAAGTGGAAGAAAAAAAAATGCAGGCATTCAATTCAAAGCTTATTAAGAAAATACCTGCAAGAGATCAGATTCATAAAATGTGTGCTGTTTGAAATTTGCTGATCAAAACCAAACAAATGCTAATATGTAGAAGGCATGGATAAAGTTATCCTAAAAAGAAAAATAAATAAATTTATTCTTGTAATATATTTACTTTGATACTAACTCTAATTTACTTCTTCAAGCCACGTTTTTTGGAAAAGCATGAAAAAAAGACCTTATATTTGTCTTCTTTTTGGAAAGCAAACATAATTATTACATCTTCATTCTTTTTTCTTTCAGTTTAAGAGATGAAATTCTTCAAATATTGAATGCTCCCTGTTTGATAGTTAAATTCTGTAGTGAAAATTCTTCTACTCGTTTACAATGCTCAAGATGCCACACCAAGCTTGATGAACCCAAGGGCAACTCTTTGCCTTGGATTTCTGGGATATCTAATGATTTCCTCCATATCTAAGCAAGTAAGTTAAAATATTTATCGTTAAATAATTAATCTTGCATATAATAATCTCTTGCCATAAAAAATAAAAAATAAAAATATTGTTAATAGTCTAAGATATTCTTATCATTGAGGTTTAAAAAAAATTGTTATTAAACATTTAGCTTTAGGGATGATCAACTTTGAGGCTTAGCAAAACTATCTTGATAGTTGAGTGGCCTTGCCCATTTACTGTCTATGTCTATTAAACTCGTGACTTTGCAATTAAAGCCCATAAATTTAATATCTTTATTATTATATCTTTTAAGAAAAAATTTGTATTTGGAATTTGACCTTTTTATGTTGAAAAACTGGCCGATATAGTCAGCATTATTCAAGGTAAAAATACTTTCAATATTTTTTAATGTAAAAAATACTTTTATTTAAAATATTATAAAACAGAAAATCTTTTTATCATGTTATATAATTATTTTCATTAAAATAAGATTATCAGTTGACAGGAATGGTGCTAGAGTTTGCCCGAGGTGGAGGGGCGATTTGCCTGACAGGGGAAGCATGATTTTCCCGACTGGGGGGGGGGACGAGTATAATGAAATTGGTCTCACATTTTTGTGAGATTATTATTTATCAACTACAGTTGAATACCCCGTACAAAAATTTTCCCTGACGGGATACAAAATTTTTCCCCGACTGAGGGGGGGGGGGCACAGCATCCCCGACATGAAGTCCTGGCCCCCTATTCCCCCTGTGGCGCCACCCTTGTCAGTTGAACCAAACAATTTTTAAAAACAAATGGAGCATATTTTCTCTGTCAGCCATTAATATTGTTTGACATTCCAGGTTGTTCAACTGAACAGCTTGAAATGTGCATGCTTAGTAGAAACCTAGTTTTTAATTAATAAAATATAATTAGTAAATTTATTGTTTTGAAACTTTTGTAAAACCGTATGCTTCATAGTATCTGTGAGCAAAATTCAGAGAATATTTCTGCAGCAATTTGGCTTTCAATAACATATAAAGAAATTGTTATTTCAGTTTTATTTATTTGGATTTAGGATATCCTATTAATCACACATTATCCTCATATATTTAAAGAAATATATCCATGTATGCATTAATTTTCAAAGTGCACTTTCAGAAACATAATGAATCATTATTTTCGAGCAACTATATTTTATAATTAAGTTATTTCTTATCGACATGTATTGTGCATAATATTATATATATTTATTTTAAATGTTTTAGTTTTCTTCATTGGTAACAAATTTCTTTTTGAAAGTGATGTCATTTGCATTTTACTTAACTATGTTGGGGCACAGAAGACAATAAGATGCATTGTTGTACATGTGTCAGTGTAAGGATTGATTGAGTGGTTTAGGAAGCTGAAAATTGGTGTTATTAATTTGTTTCAATTCCTGAAAATGAATCTGTGTGTTTTTGCTATTATATGGTGTTTTTAATAAGCACTATTCAGCAAGAATGCGTAAAAGATGCATCTTTTACAGTGGTTGCAGAAATAACCCACCATGCTTCAAAGAGTTGAAGGCAAATGTGGCCTTGCATTTGAGAAGGTAACGTAAAGTTTTATTCTTCAAGAACAATACGTGTTATTTGTATAATTTTTTAAATATAAAATATTTATGCTCAGACTTTTTTTGAAATACCAGTTAATATTTGTAATATTATTACAGAAATATTTTTTAAAATTTGTATTTTACATGCTAAGAATTATAAATTATTTTTTATATATTGTGTAATATTTGTAAAAATAGAGATAACTTTCATTTTGCATTAATTTTATCTGTTGCCAAGCTGTACAGCTATAATGTGAATAAAACTCAGTTATAAAAATGAATTGTAGTTTATTAGATTTTCTTGCAGAGAAAAATTCTAGTTAGTAGAGCTAATATTTAGTAGCTTAAAACACTTTTATGCAGTTAATTTTAATGTATTTGGTTTTGTTAATAATTAGATGATTACTCCTTAAAAGTCTATTTATTTATAAATACATTTTTTTGCATTTGATGCTGGATAATTATTTATGTGCGCATAAATATTATTTGCATATAAATAGGTGTGGAATTAATTGGATAAGGATTAGTGATTATTTTAACACTTAAAATTTAAAAATAGGAATTAAAATCCTCTTCCAAGGTTCTTTCCTGTATTTTCCATTTTTATAATTTTTCTATGTGCTTGTGACAAATGCTGATTGCTTTGAAGTACATAACAAACTCACTGTCTTTTTTTGTGTGTGTGTGTGACGCTTCTACACCTATTGCAAGTATACTGAGTGCATGAGTATTCCCTGCTCTTGATGACTGCATTTGCTGATGCTTCCTAATATGTGAAATGAAGCTGTTAGAATATACAATATTAAAGGATTATTGGGCTTCTGTTTTGCATACATTAGTTTATGAATTTAATTTGCATTATTGGTATATTTATCAACATACCATCATAAACTGGAGGATTATTTTCCAGCCAGTTTTGAGTTATCTTTCTGTTATCTAGTTTTGAGTTATAATATTAGTTTTCTAATATATTATCCAAAACAGAATGTAAAACATCAGTTTTATTTATTGATTGATTTTAAATTCAATGCAAACAATCTGGGAAGCTTTAGATCGGAAATTTGCTTGCCCTAATAAGAAACTCTAAAAAAGAAACTAATAGAAACATTGTTTGGTGAGTTGTTTAAATAAATATTACGACTGCCACCCAGCAGTGGCGTACCTATATAAAATGGCCCCCAGCGCAAATACTGAAACTGCGCCCCCCCTTTTTTCTTTTTAAAGGTGATTGGCATTTTCTTTTCAGAAACTTGATGCCAGGGAGTGCAAAGATTAAAAGTGGAAATAAACTTAAAAAATAACGTATAAAACATTTTTAAATTGATAGGATTCACACTTTACAGATTTAAAAAAAAAATTTCTGTTGAATTTTCACAGAAAATTTGGTGCATTTTAACCTTAATCCCTTAAATATAGCTCAAATAAGAAATTGAAAGTTTGTAAGAAAATTTAGATATCTTATAAATTTATAAATTACAGACGTGTTTCATTTATCTTGTATTTGAAAAATAATATAAAATGCGCACAAATCTTTTAATCCATTGGAAAAAAATCATGCACATATGAATTATAATGTAAAAAATATATACATTACTTTTTTGCCCATAGTCGGTATATAAAAACTCTAAACACAGAAGTAAATTTTTTGCTAATACAGATAAAAAACTTTAGTGACTAATATATCTAATAATATTCCAAATATATAATTCATCATATAATTTCATATCTATCTTTAAATTTATGAATCAAAATTTACAGCTAATGAAGTTTAATGTTTTATCTAGCATCTTATGACAAAGTTAAAATTCATTACATGTATTTAAGGGATACGCTATTGCAGGGAAAAAATGCTGATTCAAACATTTTCACAGGCACAATTTTCAAAAGAAATTGGCAACAATCAGAAGGTGTGACCGTTTCCAAATCCACAGATATCGGCTGCAAAGTAAGACTTGTCTTCAATGGAATCCAGCAAAATGAAATAAAAAAGAATAATTCTCCAGTAAATGTATTTAAAATTGTTGGTGTGTGATATTCTATTTATTTTTCTATATTTTATGTTATATTGTTTAATTTTCAATAACATAGTTTACAGGAAGTCATTTTCAGATTTCAAGCAAGGAGAAATTGCGCTCTTGTGACAAGAGCTAGAAGTATTCAGGACGAATTTTTAAAAAATAAAAGACAGAATATTATTACTTGCACAATGGAGGAGACATACGCCTGTGATTTATGTAGTACAATGTATTTTCTGGGCAACAAAGTTTAAAGAACCATTATCTAATTCATGTGAACGAGAATCTGCATGCATGCGACATTTGTAGTAAAACATTTTCTACGCAGAATCAGTTGATGAAACATTGTGTATATGATACGAAAACACCTGCGTGCGACATTTGCAATAAAGCAATTTCTACGCGGAGTAAATTAAAGCTTCATGTACGGTTGCATACAAAAGAGAAACCATTTTCATGTGTCAGATGCAATAGAACATTTTTATATAAGTAGTCTTTAAGAGAACATTTACAGACACATACGAAAGACACACCGTTTGTATGTAATAAAGCATATTCTTATAAGTCGGTTTTAAGACACTATTTACAGACACATACAAGAGAAACCATTTGCTTGCGACTTTTGTATTAAAGCATTTTCTCTGCTGCACGAATTAAAAGTACACTTTCGCGCACATACAAAAGAGGAATCGTTTGCATGTGATGTATGTAGTAAAGTGTTTTCTGATAAGACGGCTTTAAAAAGACATGAAATGTCACACACAGAAAAGAAACCGTTTGCATGTATTGTATGTAATAGAGCATTTTCTGATAAGTCGAATTTAAAAAGACATGAAAGGACACATGCGGAAGAGAAACCGTTTGCATGTGATGTATGTAATAAATCATTTACTTATAAGTGGAATATAGAAAGACATTTTAAGACACATACGAAAGAGAAACCTCTTGCATGCGAGTTTTGTATTGAAAAATTTTATATGCAACATGAATTAATCTCGCACTTATGCAGCACACATAAGAAAGAGAAACCGTTTGCATGTGATATATGTAGTAAAGTTTTTTCTGATAAGTCAGTTTTAAAAAGCCATGAAAGGACACATGCAGAAAAGAAACTGTTTGCATGTATTGTATGTAATAGAGCATTTTCTGATAAGTCGAATTTAAAAAGACATGAAAGAACACATGCGGAAGAGAAACCGTTTGCATGTGATGTATGTAGTAAACCATTTTCTGATAAGCGAGCTTTAAAAAGACATTTTCGGACACATACTAAAGAGAAACCGTTTGCATGTGATGTATGTAATAAATCCTTTTCTGATAAGTCAAATTTGAAAAGACATGAAATGTCGCATTCAGAAGAGAAACCGTTTGCATGTGATGTATGTAATAAAGCATTTTCTGATGAGCAGCCTTTAAGAAGACATTTTAGGACACATATGAAAGAGAAACCGTTTGCATGTGATGTATGTAATAAATCATTTTTTGATAAGTCGAATTTAAAAAGACATTTTAGGACACATACAGAAGAGAAACCGTTTGCATGTGATGTATGTAGTAAAGCATTTTCTGATAAGCGGACTTTAAAAAGACATGAATGGACACATACAGAAGAGAAACCGTTTGAATGTATGTAATAAATCATATTTTGATCAGTCGAATTTAAAAATACATTTAAGGACATATGTGAAAAAGAAACTGTATGTGTGCGACATATGTAATAAAATGTTTTCTTCAGGTGAATTTTAAAAAAAGGGAAAGAGACATACTAACTGAGTTTTATAAACAAAAATGATTGCATTTAATTGCCATGTGTCTGTCTATTACATGTTTAAACATTTTCTGCTGTTGCGTCTTGTGCTGTCTTAGTTTATAGTTGAAAATGTAACCAATTTTCCCGAATTCCCTGAATTTCAAATATGTTTCTTTTTTCCCAGTGTGAGTGACATCTTCGTGACAGATATATGATTTGATAAATCTTTCTGAATGCGTTCTCAAATATGTTTCTTTTTTACTAACATATGACGATATTATGGTTTGTTTTAATTATAGAATTTGTTTAATATGGCTTCCTTCGTATAAATTCTGTATCTTATGTTAAACCATTTTTAAATTTACTCTGGGGGGGGGTATTGTGATTTAAATTTCGAAAATTAAGCTATTCTGTATAGGTCATGGGATGGGAATAATTATTTAGTTAGAAAGTGTAGATTTATTATTTAAATAAAAATAATTATGTATCTCTATTTTATCTTTTTCCCATTTGGTGCTTGTGGTTAGATGATTTATTTCATATTATTATTGAATTGAGTGATTTCTTAAAATTAAATTTTTTGTATTGTTAGAAATTATAGACAGTTTTACAACAAAACATGAGAAAATTATTGGATATCAAGATTAGGACATGAAAGAAATTCAAAAACTGTATAGCACATTAAATTTCTGTTAATTTTAATGGAGAAATATAATGTTCACCAAAGTTTCAATTCTTAAATTAATTGATGCAAATATAAAATCTCCTAATTTTTCAGAATGATTGAATAATGTTAGTACTAACTTGTGTTGATAATGTCAACAGATGGAATTGCAACAGTCATCCATCATATTAATTAGAAGACTCAATGGCTGCTCTCATCTCACTATTTGTAGCTGCTCTTGAGTTCTAACTATTACGTTTTGTTTGTCTTCACAAAGAGAAATCTAGATGAAGTGAAATGATTGGAATTTAGGGATAACTTATTTCTCTCTTTTCGTCGTAAACTTGTGGTTACCTGAATTCCATCCAGATAAAATATCAGTGAATTCCTAATTCAAAATTTCTATTAAACTGTTTCAGGTAGTAATTTTTGTATTAATTCATTTGAATTTACTGTTTCTGTGATTTTTGCAAGAAGTGCGTTTGCATTTATTCCGTTATATGCAAAATGTGAAGGGTTCTGATATTGACAATTATACTTTATTCTTGGCATCAGTTTGTGAATATGTATCCTATGTTGATGTAAATCTTTCATTTTCTTAATAAAGAGATCTTTTAAACGGTCTGTTTTATTTTGTTTTTTTTCTTTGAAAAAAGTTGCTACAAGATGCTATAATTATATTCAAATTAATAAACACTACTTGAGTGTTTTTTTTTTTTAATTATTATTACAATCTGGTTTTTCATATTAAGGTATCTCGATATTTCGGAGTCCATTTTGAGAAATATCATTAAAATAAATATTGCAATCACATTTTATGATCTTGTTTGCATGAAAACTTCAGATTTTTTCAAAAATGAAATTTAACAAAGATTTACAAAAACGTATGGCGCATTAAAAGAAAATTATTTTGATAAAACTGAAAATAAATTATGCTGGAACACGTTGAACACATTTGTCTAGAGAATGTACTAGAATCTAATGAAAATTGTCAAAAATCAATTTTTTATAATTTTTTTGATTAAATAATACCGAATTTTCCTAATTTTTGCTCTATTGTCAATAAAATAACGGGCTATAAAATTCAAAATTCTGATGCAATTCGGATTATTCTAGTACGTACTCTAGATAATGGCATAGAACATCTGCATGCCAAGTTTTATGATGTATCACAAAATGAGTTTGAGCAATCATGTCACAGGTATGGGAATTTTATAAAAAATTTTTCGTTTTGAGAAAAACACGTTAGTACAAAACACACTTTTCAATATAAAGTTATTCAGTAATTTACTTAAAATTCACAGCATTCCTGGGTGAATTTACTCTTTTTAACCCATTTATTTTTTCTTTCGAGCAACTCGGTTACAGGCAAGCGAGTGGCGCTTCGATTCATTCATTCGTTCTTGATAAAGATCAGTACACACAATGGCAGTTTTTTTTTACCTACGGACACCTTTTACCCTGCAAGTAAAGCTTTAAATCAAAGCCTTTGTTAAATTGTATAACCGCATGTTTACACCAAATGTCGGAGTTTGCAATTCCTCAAATGTTTCTCTTGGAGTGTACAGGATGGTCATAAATTATTGGACCCATTTCAAAAATTAATTTGAAAAACTAAAAATGTTCCAGCTGCGGTTTTTTTAAAGAGAGCGAATAAAGATTTTATTCAAATAGGTGACGTACCATTATGGCTTTCTAAATTTGCTAGAGCAAGAGAATTCCGAACACAATGGCTACCGATCCACAGAAGCCGATGCGCGTTTTCTGGTTTCCTTTTTTAATTTTTCTTTAATACCTCGAAAAATATTCAGTTTTTACACTGCATGTGAATTAACAAATTAAAGAGTATAAAATTCCCTACAAATACATGTTTTTATTTTTCTTCTAGCTTTAAAAGCTTCGCAGATAATGGCTCTCAAAAATGGGAGATTTTTAATTATTTACCACCCCTGGACCACCATAACTGCGTGTTACCTGTTTGAAAAAATATATTATAATTCGCTCTTATTTTTTTTAAAACCGTTGTTGTAGCATTATAAGTTTTTTCTCTATTACTTTTTGAAATGCGTCCAATATTTTATGACCACTTTGTGTTTCCAAATGAACCCATTGAATGCGTCCAATACTTTATGACCACTTTGTGTTTCCAAATAAACCCATTGAATGCGTCCAATACTTTATGAGCACTTTGTATTTCGAAATGAGCCCATTGAATGCTTCGTTTGCATTCTGTCTTCCCATCTAAACACAGCTTCGGAAGTTTGCTTCAGTTACATAACTTGATATACACAGGCTTTACTATATTCTTAATGTTCTTCGGCAGGCCCTTGTATTTATCTTGGTATTTTCGTACATACTTGCACCAACTGTTAGTGCCCAATGGACGCTGTCCATGCATTGGTTTAAATTTATTAGAGCAAGCATGAAAAAAAGTTTCCGATACAGAGCTTGGCATTGTTTCTAAGTATTTCAGTTGCTTTTTATGACTATCTCATAATGGTTTTGAAGTTTATCAATAAAATTGTCTGTCAGCCTTCCCTTCCCTTCCAGAACATTGTATTTATTTTTTATTTTGTAGGTTTTAATCTGCAGGTTGTCACACTGTGCATTATGGGACAGTGTGACAACCTGCAATGAACTGTTACATTACGTTTGTCTCGTGACTGTGACATCACACGAATGTAATCGCTTATCATCGTGAGTATCCATTCGAATAGTGCAATAAACTACAGTCGTTTTCTGTTTTCGATTAACATTTTTAACCCTTTGCCCTCCGTTAACTAATTAGATGTATGTTGTACTTTGCATGTCCTTAAAAGACTACGCAATTACTTTGATTTCTAACCAAAACGAGTCGTAACGGTCTCGGTAAAATCCTGTCTAAATTGTTTGAATAAAATTTGCATCATATGTGTTTTGAAGGTAAAGTATTCATGCAACTCATGTCGTCTTAAGGGGACAACAGAGCGCTAAGGGTAAAATTTCTGTTAAGCTTTTTTTCATATCTCGTTGTATCCAATACACCAATTAAGCCATTAATGTCCAGGTCACATTTTTTCAATAATATTTTGTATACTAATATTACATATTCTAAAATCAACTGGAAAATAACTAAAAAATAATAACATACGCATAAGAAGAGTACATTCTTTCCACAAGTAATGTATTCGTGAAAGGTGATGAATATTTTATTGTTTTAACACCGAGTTCTCTGTAATTTTCTTTCCCTGCTACCCAGTAGGCTTTCGCACAGTTTTCACTTTTTGCCATGAACTTGGCGATGCAAAATTCTTTTTTGAAATGAAGTTTTTTTTCTCTCGTTTTAATCTCTTATGTACTATGTTTCCCGCCATAACCAAGATTATTTTCGCGCTCCCTTACCTGTGGTATGCGTACCACAGGTTGGGAAACATATAGACGGCCATTGTTAGCAGTAAAATGTTGTCAAGTAAAAAGTTGTCAAAGCTCTTTTGTAGTCCAAGACAACTCAAGAATGTTATACAGTGGAAGCTATGGATGGTATTCTTCCGCCAAGTGAAATAGTCCTGCAATTACTCTAATGTATTTTAAAAGTAATTGACATATTTCAACAGAATTTTGCTTTAAATAACAAAAACCGATATTCTCTGCAATAAAAATCTATTTTCAAAACGTATGTTATTTAATTTCTTAAACCTTTTTTTTCCCCCGCCTTCTGTTGGAAATGACGAGGACCTTGGGAGCACTCGGGGGAAAAGCTTTTTTTTCTCTGTCTCTTCGGAGCTCACACCCTCTTGGTGTTGGCAGCATGTAACACAGCATATTATTTTTTGCATTTTATATGTTTGACTCAATCTGTTTATCTATAAAAACTAAATGTTAAACTCTAGATTTAATGGATTCATTTGTTCGCAAGTTTATCCAAAAAATATTTACATAATAAAATGAAAAAATATTATAAGAGTTATATTATATTATAAGAAAAATATTATAAGTGTGCTAAGAAAAATATTATAAGAGTGCTAAGAAAAATATTTCAAAAAGAATATGAAACTTTCGGTTATGCTGTATAATATAAAACATTCAATGTACATACATTAACTTCTCAAAACTCCGTATTAGAAGAGTGAAAAAAAGAAGTTTTACTGAATATATAATTTAAAATTTGAGTTGTAATTCGATTATTATTCGAGCATTATTCATTGTAAATATTTTAGATTTTTTTTATTAATTTCCTTTTAATTATTAAAAAATTTATGCATCCTTTATTTCAAGATAACATGAAAGCATGGTTGGTGTAATCAATTCTTTTTTTTTTTGCATAGATTCTTCTGCTGTATACAATTTTAAATATGGTGTCAAGTGTCTACTATTGATATTTCTCAGGCTACCTTTAATTAATAATGCACAAATTATGTATTTAAAAACAATGTAATAGTAAAAAAAAATCGATCCAAGCAACTTTCTCTTTTTGCTTTGGGAACGAAACGTTGGCTCACGCGAAGCAAAGAAAATCTTCTTCTGGTTGTTGGTGAATTCTAATAGAAAGTAACCCCAAAACGCGTAGAAACGCCAACTACGTCATTCATCGGTGCAGCGCCGGAAGCATAGAGTAACCTCTGTTAGCTTCTTGGCCTGTCTTTGAGTATAAAAAATTCGAACCTACTGAAACCCAGAATGCAATGATTAACCACGAGTTACCTTAAGCGCGCGCAAAGGTCACGAGTATCGCCAAGATGCCAAATGGGGTAGAGTCACAGCAAGAAAATTGAATATGCAATTTGAACGCCTTTTTGTAACCGATTCAAACAAAAACTGGCCACAAATCTACAATTAAGATTAGAAGGTCACATACCAGATTTCATTTATTTTACAAGGAGAGGGCACGACTTGGGAAATTCAGTTCGGGATGAAACTTGGCATATTAGTAGCATACCTTTAGGGTGTTCACCCATTAATCTAATAAAATGCAATGGCCAGCCAATTCGGAGAAAATGGCCCTCAAACTTTGGGCTCAGCTTATATACCAGTATTAAATCTCCAGCAGATAGCGGCCAAATGGCTCAGGTGTCAGCGCGCTTTCCTTCTGTTCGCTTGGTCGTCGGTTCGGACCTTGCTGTGTTTTATTCATTTTTATTTTTTCCAAAATTATTTTAAATTAAATGAAAAATTAACGAAATTTTTTTAAATTAAAATTTTAATTATTTTTATGCATAAAATAACTGTTGATTCATATGATACTTGAATTATAGTTAAAAATTAATTTATAAGCAGTAAAGTAATTATAAACACATCTTTAAATGGTGATAAATGGTAATTATAATGATGCTCATCATGAAACATTTTTGTTTAGACTTTATTATTCATAAATTTTAGAAATTCATTCTACATTTATTAATTAATTTTAAATTTATCTTTCGCTTGGTGCTAGTAATTCTGTATTTCTACATTTAATTACATACAGGAACCAGAATGATAATTATCATGAAAACATTTGAAAAAAATAAATTGACATCTTGGACAATTAATAAATGATGATTGTTCACAAGAACAATGGTTCTTTAAGTGATTCTTGTGCGATTCCATCCTCAACCTCCGATACACTAGCAATATATTTATTCATAGAACATTTTAACTATCTGTATCATGCTAATTTAATCGAAAAACGACATAAAACACTTCAAAATCCAAGGTGAATAATCACGTTTGTTCAGAGTTTCTAAAGAAATAAGAGTAGCACTATAGAAGAATTTCATACGATAGTGAGTAAAAACAATTACACATCTTTCCCTTTTCAATCATTGAAATTTTATACCATCTGCCTTTGCATTTAATAGATTAACAGCTGCTCTCTACTATTTACATTCGATCATTAAAATATTAGACCGTCCGCAAATGTATTCAATGTATTAACATCTGCTCTCTTTTGTTTTCAAGATAAAGTAAAAACGAAGTATTTGTAAATACAAAAACCTAAATAATTTAAAACTTTTAATGATTTTAAGATTTCAATTTTAATTACAGTTATTATTTATCACCATTAAAAACGTATTTATAATTATTTTACTGCTTATAAATTAAATTTTAATTGTAATTCAAGTATCATATGAATGAATAGTTATTTCATGTATAAAAATAATTAATATTTAATTAAAATATATAATTTTGGAAAAAAATAAAGAAAAATACAGCAAGTTCCGAACCGACGACCAAGCGGATAGAAAGAAAGCGCGCTGACAAGTGAGCCATTTGGCCGCTAACTGCTGGTGATTACTTACTGATATATAAGCTGTGCCCAAAGTTTGAGGGCCATTTTCTCCCAATTGGCTGGCCATTGCACTTTATTAGATTAATGGGTGAACACCCTAAAGGTATGCTACTAATATGCCAAGTTTCATCCCGAACTGAATTTCCCAAGTCGTGTCCTCTCCTTGTTAGTCATTGTGTTAAAAAGTATACCGTGATATACAGAGCTGACTTGACAGTCACAGCTGACGTATTTGACCCAAAATGCGATACGAGACCTACATTCCTGATGATAGAAACTGTACCAATAATTTCATCTATCGAGGCTCTAAATATTTTGAGGTTATCGATGTTCCATAAACAGGACAGACAGATCCAATCTTTAATGTTAAAGGCCACTACTCATTTACTTCCTCTATATCGGAAAGTTACAAAGAATAAAGAATATTGTAATCGTCAAAAAAAATTCGAGACTCACGAGTTTGACGAATCTACATTTTAGATTTCCCTTAGTCCGAAAACACAATTTTGGATATGTTTTGTCGACCGTGCCGAGAACTTCGAAAATATTGAGATAGGATGAAATTCTTGGTAGTGATCTTTTTCTACCATAATTTCTAGAGTTTCAATAAAATTTTTGGACCAAAAATTAGTCTAAGGGAATTTGTCTGTTGTCCACATTCATGTGAACACTGCTAACCTTCAAAAAACTTGGAATAGCTAGATGGATAAAATTTGGGCTACAGTTTTATCATCATGAATTCAGTCCCTATCTTTTGATTCGTCAAATAGCCGTTGTGCCCTGTCTGTCGTATAATCACATTTTAATCCATAATACTTCTATAGCTTTTATATAAAATAGAAATTTGGTATGTGCCACAGCCTTAATTGCAGATTTGTTGTCAAGTTTTGTGTTCAATCGGTTAAAAAAAGGCGTTCAAAGGTGCATGATTAATTTTTCTAATCCTATTCTCCACTGCATGTCATTGGCTTAATCAATCTCTGTGCAGCGAAGGCTATGGGCAATTAGTCATTTTGTCCTTGATGCACAGAGGGAATTGGAATCGGTACGCATCTCTTTGAATTTGATTCTTCACCAAATATTTTTCAATCACTATAATCTACAATAAAAAACCTTCTGATAGTCATTATTCTGGACACGTAGGTTCGAATTTTTTTTATCCACGGGGCGGGGAAACAGCACCTTTGGGAAGTATACGAGAAAGTTTAGGGGACCACCCTTGCGTTCTTTATCTAAGTCATAGGGTTTTAGATTATCGTGTTAATAAGTATGGATGGCTACAGACCGAAAAGACAATTCACCCTTCGACAGTTTACGCAAATTTGATTACGGACCATTCTATTCCGATGAAACTTTAGCAAAATCCATCCATAAATTTTCGCAATCAGTATTTAGTTTTTTTGAGTTATAGTGTTATCATGACCTCGAACATGCAGAGCAGACAGACTTCCCGTGTAGTTGATTTTGTCCAAAATTTGATAGAAACGTACACATTGTGTGTTAAGATACGATACCAAATTTCATCCCTCTAGTTCTAATAGTTTTCGAGTTATCTGTTCTACAACAGAGGACATCATTCTTGAAATTTGTTTTCGGATTGTAAGGGAAATTTAAACGAGAATTATTAAACTCGATCGAGTTCGAATTTTTTGACGATTTATAATATTCTCTTTGTATACTTCGTATCGAAAAGTAAAGAACGAAAACCAATAATGTTATCAAGAAAAAATATAAATAAGAAATTTAGAGGTTTTCTATTATTTCCTATAACCAAAAAAGCCGTATTTGATTCGTTCTCTCCTCAAACGGCTGAAATCAAATAAAAGTACTGACCAAAGCAAACTAGAATTGTGTGTTTCTTTGTCGAGTGATATTTAATTTCTTCTGAGGAACTAGAAAGGGTGCCACACCAGTTCTCATTTTTCCCTTGTACTACAGAAGGATCATTGATCCGATGGATTGCTCAAACCTAGAATAAATCTTTAAAGCACCTTCCTGAAGGACCCGCTCCTCAAGATTCAAATCTGTTCCGCGTCTTTTGAAAGTGTTATTATTAGACGACAAGTCGACAGATCTCTATGGGTGTTTGATTTCTAAGGTGGTGTATATGACAGAACGTATGAACTTTTACACTGTCCATGCCCAAGTCAGGTGGCTTAAAGAAAAACTTTGTCAACAGTTAAGTGGCATTGTTCGAGACTTTCAATCGAATGAAAGAACATTCAACAAATAATTATAAAAAAAAAAATGAAAAAAGATTTTGATAATATAAAATTAGAAGAAACTGGGAAAATAGAACTATTGTTGAGAAGAAGAGACAACAAATTATTTCAAAACTCAAGACGATTTGAATAAATTAAAGAAATTGAGTGGGATTCCTAAAGGGAAACAACTGACAAAATTCATACGACAAGAAATTAAAATCTAAGAATGAGGATAATCAAGAGCTAAATATATAGTCAATCGTGGAAATCGGTTCTTTTACAATGAAAGTTCCAAAAGCGAATGAAGGCCAAACATGTACTTGTAACTGTGGAGGATAAGAATAAAGAAAAGAATCTTCTCCATCTTTTTATATTTCAACTTACTCTAAAACTACACTTCAATTCTCCAAATTTTATTTTCAACAACTATTAAATTTCCATACTCAGTAAGATTAAAATAAAAGAATAACATAAAGTCTAATTGACCATCATTTTAATTTCAATTAAAACAAGATTATATATATATATAGAGAGGCTAATAAAATCGTTACGCAAGAAAACCAATTGGGGAGTGGCCTCCCAAACTTTCTCATTATACTGCTAAAAATTTGTCATTTCCCTCCCTGTGTGGATAAAAAAAAAACGAACTCTACTGTAATCCAGAATGCAACGAATAAGGTTTTTCATTTGCAGATTATAGTGATTGAAAATATTTAGTGAAGAAATCATATTAAAGAGAGCTATGTATTAAAACTTAGCAATATTTATTTTTCCATCACAAGGAAGATCCGTTTATACGAGCGAGCGAAAGCAAAAACGGGAGATAGATATCAATCACTACAAACCCGTTCAAGGAACGTAATCCTCCGTAGGTACCAGAGATAGCTAAGTAGGCATAGCGTGGAAATGGTTTTTAAAGAACGGCTTAAACAAAGTATGCGATTAACAGACCGACAGACATTCAACCCTTGACGGATTGCTCAAAATTTTAGCCTGAGACTCACTACATTCATGAGTAAAACGTGATTCAAATTTTATCCATCTGGCTTTCAAGTTTTTATGTTATAGCGTTCGTGACCTCGAACACCTGAATGACAATTCAGTTGACGGATTTTGTCCAAAGTGATAGAAACCTACAAATTATGTTTCAAGTTTACCAACCAAATTTCTACCTTTATCTATGTTTTCGTTATAGTGTTCACAGACACACAGACAGACATAATTCTTACTTGTTTTCGAGTGAGGAAAGGTCTACAAACGGTGGAAATTCGTCAAAAATCTCGCAGTTCGAATTTTTGACGTTACAATGCTTTTGTAACTTCGTATACGAGAAAGTAAATAAAAGCGAAAGAGAGAATAAATTAATGTAAACATGAAGCTCATATAAATTTATTAAACAAAATATTCTGTGCCACTCAGCATATCAGAAATGCTTTCATAGGAGACGAAGACCAAGGCAAGCCTCAGCGCCTAACTTGTCATTTAATACCATGCGAATTCCAATGAATTAGAGCACGGTTCTCCAACAACTCGGCCCGCAGAGCGGCTACCAGTTCATTATGATTGCATCGTAAATATTTATAATGTAAAACTCTATCCCAAATAAATAATCAGATATTTTTATGTAACACCAAATAAACGCAAGTATTACATGATCAATGATAGGAGATTTGTCCTGAAAACTTAGTAATGACCGACATCAGTAACTCGTACAAATGAAATTATGCAGCTATGCGTTTTTGAGGAATTGGCAGTCGCGTAATTTTGGGTGAGAATTCGGGAACTTTATAAAAACTATTTATTCTACATTTAGCACGCACTATTCATAATATTTAGTTGATATATACATATTCAACATGTAGACAGTTAAGATTTGATACATCGACCATATTGATAGTTGATATATATGTGTATGCGCTGCATTCTAGAATTGTAAAAAGAAAGAAAAGATAATCTAGGATGATCCAATTTCAGTTCTTATAAGGGATGAATGGCTAATATATAATTATGATTGAATTGAGGTACTGTAACTTTCCACTGACAATTATTTTTAATGGACCTATGCATGCGATGTCACATCCTCCGAACATGACCTGCCGGACTTGGTCAGTCTTAACAGATCTGCTCAGAAGCAAGCTCTCTTTAAATTTGCTGGTAGATCACTTATAGGCTGATCGTTTGTTTATTCCTCCACAAAGCTGTTTTTCTATACTCCGAACCCAAACGGTGCATAAGGGTCCATTGTGTATCACGTTTACGAGTGGAAACTATCAGCAGAGACTTCAGATGCTCAACTGTTAACTTGAACTGTAAATATTTTTTGAATATTTCATATTGGGGAATGTTTTTCACACGGAGTAGGAAAGTAGTAAAACAGAAAAAAAGAAACATGCAAACAGTGTCTGAGAGACTTATAAATTCTAGCTAATGGCAAGTTTAATATTTTTCTTTTAAGTATTCTCGACACTGCAAATCAGCAATTTCCATTTGAAGTTCTTGGAGGCTTTTATGTCGGCGAGTTAAAGGATTTTGAGAAATCTTGATATCATTTGACAAATGATATCAAAATCGAAAAGACGAGATTCAAATTTATTTTTAAAGCAACCAATCTTTCAGTTGCAAATTCTACCAGAAATGGAGTCTCAGTTTGCACAAGATGTTCAGCATTTATTAAAAGCTTGAAATATTTCTTCCAACTGGGATTTACACGGAGGAGACAGAAAACTGGTACAGACGTGCGAATGCAAATAACAGAGAGTATACCCACCAGCGTAACCCGATGAGGTGGCAACGCCTATATAAGACAACAGATGTCTGACAAATGTATTAGATCGGTTTCTGCTTCTGCAATGGCATGCTTTCAAGATTTATGTGACTTCGAACGTGGCGTTATAGTCGCACACGAGGAATGGACATCTCCGAGTAGCGATGAAATGGATTTTCGCGTACGACCATTTCAATGAAGTGTACCGTGAATATCGCGTATCCAAGGTAAACATCAATTTCCACCATCGATGCGGCCGGAAAAAATTGAAAAACTGACCATTGACGTCAGACGAATCCCAAACGAGACAGACGTACAATACTCGGTTATAACCGCTCAAAAGTAACCGGTTTGCAGGTTTTTTTTAAAAAAAATCAGTTGCCTTTTGAGACAATTTTTTTTTATTAGTATTGTTTTAGGAAATAAATCCATTGGCCAATATTTATCTGTCCATAAAGACTTCTTCAGTAATCCGCCAACTAACAGTCGCCTCGAGAAACCGTTGTCGTTGATTGGCCTAAGACGATGAATTTCAAAGCTTCATGACTTTAAATTTTAGGTACGACAATCGAACTAAAATCGGCTAATCTTCCGTTCGTTTTACCGATTATCGATTTAAAAATAACAGGTTATAACCGGACAAAAAAATAACCGAAAAACCGCTGACCGAAACAGAAAAAAAGGTTTTGTTAGTTCAGTGGTTTTTTCCATCCCTATGCTACCAAAATTGTGGGTTGAAAAAGAACTCGTCACGAGAGGTTCATTTGTGGCGCCGTTCGATTTATAATCACTCCGGGTAGGGAAACCTCAAATATGGGTATGAGAAGTCACCATAAATGTGCGGTCTGGCTTCGCTGATGGTATAAAATGATGTGGTTTTTCTACCCATATATCTGCTGATGCAGTTCTCACGGAAGGGGAGAATGTGGTGCACGGCCAATGCACAGTGACGGAGGGAGGGCAAAGCGCACGGCCTCTTGCACAATCTGACTCCTAATGTAGCTTAATTAGACCTTATTTAAAATGTGTTTGACCAAATTAAATTCATTACAAGGGGTGGGGTGGGTTGCTGTAAGCGAAAAAGTTTAGTTAATAGTTTTCAGCATCCATTCATTCTTGCTTTCACACACAGGAAGAAAAATAAATAAACAAGTACTGCAAAAAAAATTTTAAAGTCAATTCTACTTAGGTCAGCGATCTACACGCTTCGTCACTGACAGTATTTATTCCTAAATTTATATCTCATAAATATCTTATATATAGGAGGTGTAACTAATAGTAGGAATTGAAAAACTTCAAAAGTCTTTTTTAACTTATCAGATGAGAGAATAACGAAAGTAATCAACATTACCCTCTGACAAAATTACATGAAAAAATGACGTCTATTGGAACATACCAGAAAACAGATGATGTAGGTTCTAAAGTGAAAGCCTATCAATCTATTGAGAAAATTCAACAAACGACTCAAGGCGACATATGCTTTCTCCATATAAACTAAAATTAATTAATTAAATTTCATTAATGAATTGGTATTTGAAAAAAACTGTATAACATTCAATCATCCACTACAAGTTTAAAAATGTATTTGAACTTGGTGGATGAATAAATATTTTATTAACGATTGAAAATTTGAACAAGATATATAAATAAATATATATATAGAGATGAACTAATAGTAGAATTGAATAAAAGAATAAAAGAAAATGATATACCTAATGATTATACTGTTGAGTGCACGGGCTGGTGGTGGTCATTGTATAGCTGACCATAGGCCTGTTGTCGTCGTAGCGCTCCAGTCATTCAGTAACCCAGATGCTAAGGGGACGGATATTTTACAGTTCCCGTTTAGAAACTCCAAAGGCTAAAGAGCGCTATTTAGGGACGACTCATCATCTCGAACTGTGGTCGATGACGAGTGTTCCTCTTCAAACCTCTGACTTCATATCGCGAGAGGACTCTCAACATGTTATCGCGCCATGGGCGTATATACACCACATAACCCGCCACCGACTCCAGCCAAAGGGTTTAAGAGTCAAAGGGGTCAGGGAGAATCACACAAAGAAAGAACCAGCAGAGGTGGTCTCCCTACTCGTATACTTCTCGAAAAGGTGCTGCTTCCCTCCCCGCGTGGATAAAAAAATTCCGAACCTATTGTACCAGGATCCAATGACTATCAGAAAATATTTAGGTAAAAAAATCAAATTGAAGAATGCGTTCCGATTAAATAATACCGATTTCTACTCTTTTCTTCGCTCAAGGTTCCGCGTGTACAGATTGTTACCAAGTACGCACGCTGGAGATCGGATGAAAAAAAAGCGCCAAGCAGGAGTCAATAAATATCGTGACAGAAGATTGCGTTCGGTACGCATACGCATGCGCGTGAAGATACGGACTCGTTGGAATACTTATACAGACCGACAGACAATTCAACCTTTTGATTGGCTCCAAACTTTTATACGGACCTACATTCATGACGATAAAACTGTGTACGAAATTTTATCCACCTAACTATTCCAGTTTTGAGTTATGCGTTCGATGACCGCGGACATACAGACAGACAGACTTCCCGCTGACGGATTTTGTCCAAAATTTCTAGAAACCTTACAATATGTTTAAGACTACATACAATTTCAATCCTTATCTCTAATAGTTTCGAGTTATCGTACACAGCACATATATTCCAAAGTGTGTTTTCGAGACTCAGGAGGTCTAAAACGTGGAGTTCGTCAAAATCTCGAGTTCGATTTTTTTGACTCTTTCTCTGTATCTCTGCATACAGAAAAAAAGGTCAATTAACAGACCTACCTATTTGGAAGGAATGGATTACAGAGCTACGTGCAAATAGAAAAAAAAAAAACACAGACAGGAGATTTCCCAATCCCAGTCGTCTTAAAACCTGCGACCCTCAAGCAGGAAGCTGAACTCTTACTCGAGGCCTCTGCCCCCATTACGGATGAATCAGACTCCACTCATAGATGAGCATGTCTGGTGGCCTGAGAGAAAGAACGCTCTAAAAGTGAACGAATTTTCAGTCACCTAATTCTAATCTTGCACTTACGTGCGATTACTGAACTACCTGAAAACTGGGTTAACATTGCTGTCAAAAAGGCTCTCCTCTATGGGGTCTATTCTGGTACCCCCGGTTGGGTTGGGATTTGGATTGGGTTCCGCACGTTAACAACGGAACCCAACCCAACCGGGGGTACCAGAATAGACCCCTTCATCCAATCTGTTAATCAAAAACATATTAACGCACTTCTCTGAACAGCCAATCTTGTCAACGGTCACTTCGTCAACTGACCGCGGTTCAAAATTGCGAGGTCTGTCCCAAAATAGCCCTCCACTATTGTTCCGCATGGAATTTTTGGCCTATAGATATAGGGGTCTATTCTGGTACCCCCGGTTGGGTTGGGGGACGTCACTTTTCCCGTTGTTAACGTGCAGGGAAAGTGACGTCACCTAACCCAACCGGGGGTACCAGAATAGATCCGATAATGCTAAAATAACCTCTAGGATTCCTCTGTTTACTTTAGTTATATTAACATCCCGTTCTGAAGCAACCAGAGACTGTTTCGGGACGGACCTCGTCATTTTGAGCGGTGTGCAGATGATCAGGACCACACCTGAGTGGGCACCCCTCTCCAAACTTCCACACCACACCAAAGGGAGGATGTTTGACACACGAGATCAAATTTAACATACACCAGGCCCATATAGACGACGGATCCTCAGTGGAATCTGATTTCGAACCTGGAAGGTCCGGTCCCAAAATCGAGACATTACCACTAGACCACCGCGGCTTACCAGGACTCCTCTGAGCGGTAGGAATTGTCGCCCGGTCAACTTTATTGAAAATTCATTGATTTCACCTCCCTGGTCTTTTATCAAGAGAAAGACAGCCACTCAAACAGCACAGGAAATCAACTCGCATTTTCCCCAATGTAGAGAGAAAGGTGAATTTTGGAAACTACCGGGGATTCAATGGGGTCTATTCTGGTACCCCCCGGTGGGGTGGGTTCCGAACGTTAACAACGGAACCCAACCCAACCGGGGGTACCAGAATAGACCGCATGGTCTCTATATACAGAACGTCGTCCCACGTCCCCGTGCCTGTTGCCATTACGGCTACCAAACCGTTTGAGTGGACATGGGATAAGGTCTCTATACACAGAAGAACACAGAAACACGGAGAAGGTATTTTCGCCACAGGCAGTGGCGGACTGGGTCTGAAAATAGTGGTTGCCAGGAATCAGTGAGGGCCCACACATATATACAATCATAACATTAATATATATATTAATGTTATGATATATATATATATATATATATATATATAAGTAATAATCTCACTTAATTTTACTTTAAATTCTAATATTATATATTTTAAAATGTTAGTACAATATTAATGTATTCTAAAGTCACTTTTCTTATACTCCAGTTTCGTTTTATTTCCCGCGCTAGTGGTATGTTAAATCTCGCGTTTTGGCATATTTATTACTAAAAGAATATTTTAATCGCTTCCACGCGCCAGCTTAAGTCGCGAAATCAGCAACTTGTTGGCGCCATATTTTTTCCTAAAACACTTACATAATTTACTAAAAATAGCTAATATTCCCTTCACTTTGATCAAGTGTCTATATGTTAATCCCTTATCTGAGAGAATGAAGGGATTTTCCGTTCTCTTTTGACTTGAAACTTTCATAAGAGATGTGCGCATATTCCGCCACTCTCCCATAATAAATAAAAACAGTTAATAACTCGGCTTGTTCCTTATTTGACGACTACAACAACGGAATCATTTTATGTATATATTTTATTATATATAAAAATAATTTAAAATAAATAATCTATTTCTAATCTAAAGATATGTTCAAGATATTATTAATTAATTTAAGTATTATACATAATCACTGGAAGTAACAAATATAAATTCAAATTTATGATTGAATGTTAAAAAATTCTTGAATTAACTATATGGTTCCAAAATTACAGCAACACATCCACAAAATGTTTTTAAGCAAACTTAAAATAAAATGAAAACTATCGACCAATTTTACTGTTTTTAAAGAACACCTGTTACTGTTAAAGACTGACAAATCAAAAGTACAGAATTCCACTAGATTAAGAGCAAGTCAACAAGCGTTTCAGTTCACTAGATGTCTCCGCAAATCTGACAATAATTTTTTCTCCATCCAAATTATCTAACAGTTCCTTTTCAATAGATAGCAACACATATGATTCCAAGTTTTCCTCTGACAATGAATTTCTTAATCGGTTCTTTATGATCTTTAGCTTTGAAAATGTTCTCTCGCAGTGTACTTGGGTAACTGATAAAGTACAGACGACTTTATAAAGTTCATAAAGGTTATCATATGCTTTATCATGAAGTCTGTTTGATGCTAAAATTTTTAATACACACGACGGACAAGTGCTGCAGGTTTTACAGTCATTGCAACTGGAATCCCCGCCTTGTTTATAAGAAGTTTTGTGGCAACAATATTATGATAAACTTAAAAAAAAACATTATACGAAACTGAGATAACGAATCATTCAAGAATAATGGTTTCAGTAGTTTGATTATAAAAAATACAAAATTCTAATTTACAATTGATTTCAGACAAAGCGGTTAATAATTTAAAAAAAATTCTATTAATCAATCTCAATATTCTTTATTTATAGAATCGGACATTTTTTAAATTATAAAACAACAGGATGTAAAACTTCAAATAGGTTATTAGAAAAAATTACGAAGAGGAAAGGTTTCAGAAACTACCTTTCCTTTTTTTCACTACTAATTCCTTCAAAATATCTCTAGCTATATTTATAATTGCCGTATAAGGTATATAGTTCATGACTACAAATTTAAGATCAGCTAATTAAGCTTTCACTTGCAAAGTTTTAATAAACATAATTAAAAACATTATTTATTTAAGTTTAAGGTTAATTTATTCTACTAAAATTAGCTTTTCTTCAGTAAGCAAACTACTCGTAATTTCTATATAATACTCATCTTAAAAGACTTAATGGTACAGTAGAAAGAAATATGCAATGGTATCAAATGCATGTTTAATAAAAATAAATAATGATAAGATTTAAATCAACATTTTCATCATTATTTTAATGATTGCGTAGAAAACAGTTAAATCGATTTATTTCAGACAATCAAAATTACTATAAGAAACAACAGTCTTGTCGGTGTTAAAAAAAAAAATGCGTGGAAATTCAACTCAAACTGAATTCCCGTTAATTATTACTATGAACACGACATTCAAATTTAAGTATATACCCTTATTTCGCATCTGAACATTTGAAAAATCTTATTTTATTTTATCGTGAACATCCGCAAAGTAATTTATATTCGCAAAACTTTCTTAGGAATATTAAAACAAATCATGTTTCTGTAATGCAACAAAAACTTGTTTTTAATAATTTGTTAAAAACAATAATTAATTTATTTTAATTTTAATAAATTCGATTACATTCTTTGTAACACACTGGTGCGGGGCCCTATTTGGAGCAATCTGTCCAATCGACTTAATACCGGCCCGACTTTCAACTTAAGAGAAATTAAATAAGTAGGCGAATTTAAAGTTTGTCGATATAATCAAATTAAGACAATTAATAAGATGGACGAGTCGGTTGGTAGTCAAATGCGATTAGTGTTTAATATTACAAAAGCAATGTAAAAATAAAGAAATAATAATTTCAGTTTACCTCTCAAATTTATTTTTCTTTCTTTTCAAGATACGCTACGTATGTCCTTACTTTCTTCTTACTAAAAGCAGAAATAACACTTTTCTCACCAACTATTTCCCATGAAAGACAGACCAATAAGACAGGTCCCTTTTACTCTTCTAAACGCAAACGCATAAAGAAAAGCGTGATTTCATAAATGTCATTTGGTGTCTTCATTGGGCACAATTTCTCCCACCCAACCTAGTGACAGTTTTAGTTAAGAAAACCTTTTCCTACAGGCGAGTTGCCTTGTTTGTGAGATTTATGACAGTAAAATGAAACTACAAAAAAAGAAAGAAAAAACCACCTTATAGCCATCTCTCACAAGAACCGCAGTTTATCTGCACAAAGGGATGCAATTCCTTCCGTCTCTCCGGGGGCTTCCGAAACCAGCAAAATATCTTAATGAGTTTTGCGACTCGAATTTTCACAGAAGAGATACCCTGTTTCAATGCCCCGAAGGTTTGCTGGTGAAACATCTGTAAATGATCGGAAGTTCAAAGGAAGTGGACAGAACGCCGTTCCTACGGGCGGGTATTCGACCACCCGCTGTTTGACTGGTCGAATTACGACGGCAGTAAATCCCTAAAAACGGGTGTCGAACTCCAAAACATGGACCTTGGGGGAGAGGGCTATTTTGTTTAGAGAAGGAGTTCTTCTTCGCTTCTCTGCCACACTTTCTGGGGGGGGGGGCAAATTGTCTTCTGTTTAAGAGGCCCACTTGCCATCGGGCAAGCTGGCAACCTAGCCAGTCCGCCACTGGCCACAGGCATAGCCTTTCGATCTCTGAACGGGTCCCAACCCAACCGGGGATACCAGAATAGACCCGAGAGTCATGGTCTCTATACACAGAACGTCGTCCCACGTCCCCGTGCCTGTTGCCATTACGGCTACCAAACCGGTTGAGTGGACATGGGACAAGGTCTCTATACACAGAAGAACACAGAAACACGGCGAAGGTATTTTCGCCACAGGCATAGCCTCTCGATCTCTGAACGACGTCCAAGAGCTTTTTTGAATCCAGACCAGATCATAGAAGTTTTGAGCCAGTATGATAACGGGAAATCGGCAAGAAAGTTAGCCAAATCCATTGCGGAAGAACGCAAATAATAATAAAAAGTCACCCTCCTGGGAAATTCTGGAGTACCCACATGACAGTTTCAACATTGGCAGACTTAGGGTTCTATTCTAGTACTCCCGGTTGGGTTGGGGGCTGCACTTTTTTCGCACGTTAACAACGGGTAAAGTCCCCTCCCCCCCCCCAAACCGGGGGTACCAGAATAGACCCGTTAGTGCCTTGGATTGAATCGTGCTGTGGATACTGGTAAAACGAAATCAGAACTAAATTTTTGGGTACGGCAATCAAACTTAAATTTCGATGTTGATGGAATAATATGGCAAGGAATTTATTCTTAATGGAATATTGTACCGACAGTTGATTCTTAACGGACTAGGTGACTTGAATTGAATCGTGCTGTGGATTCTGGTGAGACGAAATCGGAACTAAATATTTTTATATAACAACATAACCTGAATTTTGAGTTTGATGGAATAATGGTACCAGCGGATTGATTCTTAGTGGAATATTGTGCCAATTCAGTGATTCTTTCCGTTTGGACCTTCGACAACGGCAAAAAGTAAATAAATTGATTTCACGATGTTTATAATATTTGAAGTACAGTTGCATTGAAAATTTCATGGTGATGAATATAGACTGTAAGGAAGTTTAGAAACTATTTTGTTTTAAATTATTTGAAGAAGCGTCTAATTTAATAAAAACTTTGTTGCATAATTTTGTAATGAAGTTTGAAGTCGATGAAGCGAATGTTATTTGAAGAAAACTTTGATGCCTTTTTTTGAATTAATACTTTGACACTGATTAATATATTTCTTCTGTTACCTTTTGTGAATGTATCAAATTTTGATCAGATATTTGAATTCGAGGGTGACTAATAATTGAATAAGCAGTCGGTTTGGAGAAGGGAAGAAGCGCCAAAAATTCGAAATGAATGCAACGTGCACGAAACCTGCATTATCATATGCTCTTTATTAGCTGTAAAAAGGAACAGAAACCACTAAATGAACCAATGATGCAAAGAATCTTTTTAAAAGTTTGATTTAAGCAAACAATAAATTTAAAAAATAATTATCGTCTAGAGAAAGCAGTAGTTGTATTCGCTCTCTTCCTCAAACTGACGATTAAATTATAATTATTGATGATGAAATTTATGAATATTTGCTTGTCATTTGCATGAAAACTTAGAATTATGGCAGCTCTAAATAGTTTCCCAAACAATTCAGTTTTTCAAAACGGGATTCACAAGTATAATGAAATTCCTCCACAGTTAACCCTTAAAATCCCGATTTTTTAAAAATTGATTTTTAAATTTTTTTTTACTTTAATTTCTTGAATAAAACATGGAAAAAATCCTATTTTGTTTGAAGTATGATTTATGGATAAAAATTTTGTTACCACCTGACAACACTGGGCTTTATTTCGGAAAAAAATTTCCTTGATAAAGTTCTATAATCTGAACAAATGAACTTTGATAAATAATAATACGCATAAGGAATTTCTTTCAACATTGTAGAGTAAAATATGGTATTCTAGCGTGCAAACAAAGCTAAAAAGATGCAGCCTCAAGTGAAAAACATCAATTTATTTTTCAACACTCAGTTTGCCATCTATACGTAGTAAATTGATTTAAAAACGTTTTCAGTATGTATCCTATTTCGCGACAACAGGCATTTGAGCTTCAGTCTTATTCTCAAGATCTTAGAAGACAAAATTCGGTATGTTGCTTAAAGGAAACGCTGGGCCTTTAAGGGTTAATTTGATCACGTGGCTGTGATTGGTGGAAATGGCAGCATCCGCCCTCCTAATTCCTTCTTTTATTTTAATATTTTGTGAATGCCCTTAATTTAATTTTCTGAAGTATCCCGCATAAGTAATGCGATAAGTGATTTTCTGAAGCAAAACAAGGAAAGGAAAGTAAAGCTGTACAGTCAAACCTTGATATCTCGAAACTCTTGACATCTCGAAAAACAAATTGTCCCCTGCATTTCCATTGGAATTCTCATTATATTTCCCATAACTGTCTCGAAATTTGTTTTTCAAAACCCTTCATATGTCGAAATTTATTTCCTAGAAATAAGTTTCAGTTGACGTTTTTCTCGTGGCATTTATTGGCAATAGAACCAGTTTGAGGGTGATCTCGTTTCATTCTTTACCCCTTTTTCTAGGAAAAGCAATGAATAGGATATTGAGGTGAGAGATGAGAAACGGGAAGTGGGGTGGCGGGGGGTGAGAGGCTGTTATCTTGTCACCGGCGGGAGAATTTCCTGTGTCCTTCTTTATTGTGGAACATGCGCACTTTAACGACAGGGGTGTGTTCTTTCATTTCGTAGTTGAATTGTGTAGAATAAACACGTGTTCGTGAATATTTGTAGATTTAATTTTTCCGACTTCTTGAGAATGGCTGGTGAAAAGCGTAAATTGAATAAGATAAAAGTGTTGAAGTTTTTGGATGAAAACAAAGTCGAAATTGCTGCTTACTTTAAAATCCCTTCCAGCACTCTTTCAACAATAATAAAAAAACTATGATGCCGGAAACGGGAAGAAAGACCTATCCTGAAGCTGAAGAATGTATACGAAAGAATGTGTATGTATGAAAATGGTTTGTCCAATAATGTGATCAAAACCTTCCTTTGAGTGGATTGATGTTGCAGCGAAAAGCAGAGGATTTTGCAAAAGAACTGGACTCGAACAATGAGTTTTAAGCAAGAAATGGCTGGCTGGAAAATTTTAAGAAAAGGCATCAACATTGTTTTTCGGAAACTTTGCGTTGAATGTGCATCGGCATGATGCATCTTCCTGTGAAGAGTGACTTTCAGAACTTCCTTCTCTTTTAAAGGGTTACAAAGTTGATGATGTATCTACCGCAGATGAAACTGGATTGCTCTTCCATTGTTTTTTCAACAAAACGGCTGCATTTAAAGGTGAAGAATGAGGCAAACAGGGGAAGCTTCGTATGACTGTGCTCTTGGCAGCTAATCAAAGTGGTAAAGAAAAGCTTCCTCCTCTTATGATAGGACGATCGAAAAAGCCGAGGTGCTTTGCTAAAATTAAGTCATTTCCAATGATGCGCAAGTGAAATCCAAAGGCTTGGATAACAAGCGAAATTTTTGGTGATTGCCTGAAGGGAATTGATAAAGAAATGGCCAAAAAGAAAAGACACATTCTCCTCTTCAATAGACAATTGTAATGCTCTCTCTAATTTTCCGGCACTAAAAAATGTCACACAGTGAAATTTTTACCGCCAAATACGGCTTCGAATTTGCAGCCACTCAACCAGGGGATAATCCGGAGCTTCAAAGTTGGTTATCGAGCGCAAATTGTGAGAAGACTTCTGGATAGTATCGGTGAAGGTAAACCTTGTGCATCTATAAGCATCTCGCAGTCAATGTGAATGGCTGACTACGCATGGAGAAATGTCACAGAAACAATAAAATATTCTTTCGTCAAAGCAGGATTTTCCGAGAATAAAACTTCTAGTGAAACAGAGGAAGTTGATTCCATTAAACACTCAATTGGAGAAATTAATAAAGAACAGTGGACATCGATACGAAAGCATTGCAACACTAACATTTCATTTGAAAACTTTTTGGATGCAGACAATGAACTCCAAACGTGCGGCACCATGACAGATAAAGAGATTGTTGCGAACATAAATGCAGAAATTTCTGATGAAGAAAACGAAGAATTGGATCAACAAGAGCATGAAAAAGTTACCGTGAAAGAAGCCGAGTAGACGAGTGGAACTGCTCCGGAACTTTCTTGAATCAATCGAAAATATTGGAACTGAATCATTTGGTGCCATTGCCACTTTAGAAAAAGCTGTGCAGTTGCAAAAAGATTCTGTGAGACGGCAAACTTCAATTAAGGACTTTTTTCTTCCGAAACTATTAAATGTATTTTCTGTAAAGAATGGGATGTTATTAAGTCAAAACAGGTACGCATGTGTAACACAATTTTGAAATTATTAAAGCATTGAGAAGAGTAATTTATTAATTATTTGCAGATTGTGTATTTTTCTGATGAATCATATTTTTAGCCGCAAAAAGTGGTTTGTGGGATTTTGTTTTAATTTTGTCTAAACCTTGATAACTCGAAAACTATCTCGAATTTTTTCTTTTCCCCAGAGATTTGAGATATCGAGGTTGTAATGTATTAGCTTTATTATTATTGTAGTTATATGCCCCACAAAGAAGCCTTACCAGCGGTCACCGTGGCTTAGTTGGTAGTGCAATGGTCTATTAATCTGATTTTTCTTGGTTCGAATGTTCTTGTTATTTATGTTCAAGGAAATTCTATATTTTTGTTGCATTTCTGGATAATTATTCTGAAATATTTCTTAAATGTATAAATGCTGAGTCCCACGAGTCATGAGCAAACTCTGTTTACTTGTGTTACGAGTTGCTTTAGAGCGAATAAATAAACTTTATTGCTAAACTGCATTCTGAAATTTCTTGCATTTTCATGACAATCTTAATCTATCTTTACTATTAATAAAGATACGCGTGTGTGTGTTGGCGCTCTACAAGGCCGACCGCTGGACCTAGAGATACAAAATTTGGCACGAACACACATACTTCGGATGGTGGGAATGTTCAACTCGGATCTGGTTTTTTAAAATGTTAATTAGAATTTTAAATAATTGAAAATTAAATGAAATTTTGGAGTTTTTTCTTGAGAATTTCCGAAAATATTTCAGTACAAACATGATTTTAGCCTCATCTGAAAAATCAAAAATTTATCTTTTCAATGATATCAATTAATTACCGTACTATTTTTTTCTAATTTAAATGATTTTTTAACCTTCCAGAAGGCGCGCGTTTTCAAGAGATACTTGCATTGTGCATCGTATTACATATTTATATCGTTCTTTTATAAATTTAAGTGCAATTTTTAATAATAAATCTTTGTTTACTATTAAGCTAATAAATATAGATAACATAAATAAAAGTTGCATTTATTTTTGTAAAATAACACGATATATATATAATGCAATGCACGATATGTCGTAAAATTTGTGCAGGCGCTTCCGCTGGAAGGTTAAAAATATTTTAGCCAGAATTTACAAAAATTCTTCTCATTGTTGCAATGAAATTAAAACCGTTTTCATTATTTAAACCACTATTTAATTGCTTGTTTATCTTGCATTGTTGAAAGCTAATGGGATTTTTTTTTTTGCTTCAATAATTTTTCTGTGGAACGTATAAACGAAGTCCTGGAAGATAGTAAGTACAGTGAAACCTCTCTGAGCGGCCACCCCTCCGTTCCGAGAAAAATTGGTCGCTCAGAGGGGGTGGCCGCTCTGAAGGGTTTTCGTTAAAATTACAAGATAATTGCTATAATACATAATATAAACAAGTCTGACACATATTTCTTATTTAAAATGAAGTTTGAGACTTAAATAAAGTTCTATTTTCTCTTTAGATAATAATATTTTACATTTTTTGAAAAAAGGATACAATTTGTGACTGTTTTAAGTTTTTACCCTTCTCGGAAAAAACATTTTTTCAAGTTCGTTTTTCAGTTTAAAAAGTAAATCTCTAGCCGATGCGTTTGTCAAATGGGATGGGCGAACCCACCCGGCGTCCGTTCATAGGGGTTGGGTGGCCTTTGCTAGGGGTTATTTAACATTAGGTCTATGGGCCGAAAAATCCGTGCCACGAAAAATTGGCCGTTAAGAGGGGTGGCCGCTATGTAGGGGTGGCCGTTCGAAGAGGTTTCACTGTATATAAGAAAATATAACCATTACGGTGAATGACTATGTTTGCTAAGTTATAATTTTTTTTATCAACATGTTTAATCCGTCTAACATGCTGCTGGACGTAAAATGCACCGTGCCGTTTTAATTTTGAATTTAAATGCACATTTTCCATGAGGAATAAGAAAGTGAAGTTGGCGCGGTTGAAATCTAGAAGTTGGTACACACTCTTAAAATGGTGCCAAGTCGCCAAAGCTAATGCAAGTATTATTTGCAGTAGCTTTGGCGACTTTGCACCATTGAAGTGCAGAGATCGAGGTATTGCTTTGGCGATTTGGCGGCGTTTTAAGAATGTGTACCAACTTCTAGATTCCAACCGTTGGAGCCTACAATGTGCGGTTAGATAATACATGGCAGGCAGTAGCGTTTTTCTGCACGAACATGCATAATTAATACATAAATTTGCAATTTTTGCGGCCCGGGGAGAACTTGTGACAGGTAACCCTTCCCTTAGAAGATGCATATAAGGTACATAAACCTAAAAATTTGAATTCCAGGAAAAAAGCGTTTATTAAGAACGTAATTCTTCGTTTGATACCCTCGATCTCAGCGGATAGGTTGTGAAATCGAGCAACCGCCAGTATTTCTTTGAGGAATGGGAAAAACCTACCGGGTTTGTTTTTTGTTTCCGTTACCGGTTTTTCGGTTATTTTTTTTGTCCCGGTTATAATCGGTTATGTTCTTCAAATCCAATAACCGGGTAAAAAACAGGATCGGAAGTTAGGCTCGCTTTTAGGTTCGATTAGACTAAAATTTACCAAGTTATGAAGCTTTGAATTTCATCATCTTAGGCCAATCACAGACAACCGCTTCCTCGAGGCGTCTGTTGGTTGGCGGATTACTGAAAGAGTCTCTATGAACAGATAAATATTGGTTAATGGATTGATTTCCTATGAAAACAACTCTTCAATGGCCGCCGATCATGCATTCCTCATTTTGGACCGCGTATGCGTAATATACTTCCAGACACTTTTCATGATGTAAAGTTTCACACAAATGATTTTCTAGGCCATCCTCCATGGATGGAGAACAGCATATCTTACATTAACCCTTTTGGAAATTTTACCAAGTCAGACTCCGATAACTCGGTTTTAATTTCACTTTTTAATCAACATCGACAATTTTATCAGTCCTATCAACCAGTTTTTACGGGTGGTTCCAAATCCTTGAACCATGTTGGCTGCGCATTTTTTATTAATGGTCGCATCGTCAGTTATAAACTACACTCTTTTACTTCTGTATTCTCTTCTGAAATTACGGCTGTTTATTTTGCACTCAAGTACATTGACGTGCACGAAATTACAAAATCCATTTTATACACTGATTCTATGAGTCTTCTGGAATCTTTACGTAGCTCCTCAACTCGTAATCCACTCATTAAAGAAGTTAAAGACTTCTATAGGCATTTACTTTAAAAGGGGGCGCGGATTTTTTTTTCGGGGCCCCCCCCCCCCCTCTATGTTGGCATTATCGGAAATGAATTGGCAGACAAATCTGCAAAATCGGCTACAGAATTCTTGACACGGCCAATTGACTGCAGATCGCACATCAAATAAACAATCAGTGGTGCCATTATCGGTGGCAGGAAAAATGGAATATGGAAACAAATAACAAGCTCCATGTCATTAAACCGGTTCTCTCGCAATGGGTTACGAAACTTAACAGACGCTGTGACGTCATGTTAACTAGACTTCGCATTGGGCATACACGATTGACACATAAATATTTGCTCTTTGCGGAGTCTCCAACATGTAGCCATTGTGGTGACATACTGTCAAACACATTTTAACAGACTGTGTGGCTTTGAATAGACATCGGTTGAAATACTTTCGCTGAAGTAGTTTCGACTTGTCATTTTTATTGGGAGAAATTCCACGTTTTAACCTCTTCATGTACTTGAAGGACATTGGTGTTTTCAATGATATTTAGTTTTCTTGTCTTTGATCTGGTGTTTTTTTTTAAATTTCTTGTTTTGGTATCTTTGTACTGTCGGTTCATTCATCTTGCCTTTTACTTGGATTTTAACTAGCTATTCATTTAAGCACTTCTTTTCTGTACAGATTCTTGGTTTTCGGCGTAGCTTCATTCATCTTGCCTTTTACTCGGATTTTAACTAGCGATTCTTTTAAGCACTTATTTTCTGTACAGATTCTTGGTTTTCGGCGTAGCTTCATTCATCTTGCCTTTTACTCGGATTTTAACTAGCGATTCTTTTAAGCACTTGTTTTCTGTACAGATTCTTGGTTTTCGGCGCAGTTTATCCCATTCGAGGATCTTGTGCCAGGGAAAATCAAATCAACTTCTAACTTCCTATAAAAACAATATTAACAAAAAGGGCTGGGAAAATTCCTGGGAAGCAGTCGAAAATGGAGTTTTTAGCTCATAGTACGCCCTAATTTCTTGTAATTTGCTAACATTTCTCCTACAATAGATTTCTTGTTTAGGTCTCATTGGTTTCCAAGAAAGTTAGTTACTACTACTTTCAAGAATTTCCAGGCTTATCTCTCGTTTATTTTCAGTTTGAACTCAACATTTTCATTCTTCATCAGTTTTCTGATGTCGGGATCTACAAATACCCCTTCCTTCAGCTTAGAAACTAAAAACCCGGGAAGTGTTCACAAATGTATTTGAAATATTCATCTATTGGTTATGCCTTAACAAATTGTTTTATAAGGCCCAATTTTATATGAGGCAGTATTTTGCAATGTATCTAGAAGGAGAAAAGGCCAGTATACCGGGTCCATGAGGGACAGGGTGTCTGGCAAATAGAATGTTAAGATAAAATATGTTTTCTGTTCTTTAGATTGAAACCTTTCAGGTTGCATGTGCAAAAATAAGAATCATAAATGATTTTCAGACTGTCTTCAAAACATTGTTATACAAAATCGAAGAGTTTGTTTGTTACATCTGAATCATTGCTTTAATTCTTCTACACAGAAGGAACAACATATGACACCCAAGGCTTGTCATTATCCCCCATTTCCACGCCAAAATAAGCAAAATACACTTTCCACAACAAATCTGAAATGTTTCTTTGTATTTTTTTACTGTATAGTAACCACAGATATAGCATAAACAATCTGGTGGATTAATACACCCTCTGGAAGCCATTTCTCTCAACCAGAATACAAATATAATAATCATCTTTTAGTGATGAAATGTTTTGATCTCCATCATACACTCAAAAATACCAAAATCAAATACTGTTGGATTCCTGGACACGTTGGAATTCCAGAAATGAGAACGCGGATAAGGCTGCAAAAAATTCAAATGCAACTCGGGAAACGTTTGTTCCTTTGATTGGTGCCTTGCAGGCTGTTAAGTTGTCTCAACATCGAATATGGCAAAGAATCTGGGACAGACAGACAAACAATAAACTTTATAACATACAGCCTTCAATCAAAGGTTTTGGAAACCTCGCTACTAGGGAACACGATGTCATTTTGACAAGACTAAGAATAGGAAACGCGTTTTTAACTCGCCACCACCTTTTATGCTCTGATCCAGATTCTATATGTATAATGTGCAATTGCATTTTAAGCGTTAAGCATATTTACTATACAGTAAATATGAATGGTTAATATAACCAGTTATGGTGAATTAATAGATCCTCTGGAAGGCATTTCTCTCGATAGCCTTACGAACTAAAAGTAAAAAAGCTCTTCTACTCAAATCTCGGAATTAAATGCAAGCGCACTGAGAAAGACATTGATGGGGGAGCAGAAAAAAGTCAACGAGGAAAATGATGGAGGGGAGGACAGACAATGCACCAACAAGCTAGTGATCTGGTTTTAAATTGTTTTCTCTGGCTTTACTGTTGCGTTTAACAGACAGTTTATTACTTTTACTTTTTTACTAGGTTATTTGGTTATAGATTCATCTCCTCTATGCAACTTATCCATTTATGCTAATAATTATTCAAGTATTCGGTGATCATTGAAAATGAAGGCTCATCATTACTATAATTGTTTTAAATGGTCTTGAGTGAATTAATTCATCTCTAATACTTATGTTGAGAAAATCCCTTCTTTATGGTGAGTGGATTTCATCCTTAAGCTTAGAAAAATGATTATCACCGTCTATAATTACTAAGGAATAGCCCTATTAGCACAAGATGCTTACAACAGCGGTTCCCAACCTATGGGCCACGGCCCACATGCGGGCCTCGTATAGCGCATTAGTGGGCCGCAGAACGCTAGTCAAGTCAAAGTCAGGGGAGCTTCAAAAATCGACACTCGTTTTCTGCTTTATAGAACAATATATTTTTCATCCTTTTATGATAAGCTTTACTAATTACTGACGTATACGTGCATATAATACACATAAATGTATTAAAAGTGTATTTTTTTAACTTGTATATTTAGTTTAGCGGGCCTATATATTTACTATATTTTTAACACAACAGGTGGTCCGCAGAACCAAAAAGGTTGAGAGCCACTGCTTTACAATATTTCTGCGATATTTTCCGGACATTTCACAGCATTCAGAGTATCATAAGATCGCAGAGATATCGTACTATATCTTGTCCAATTGGGAGTTCATCTGAACTAAGCATTTCAAGATGGAAATAAAACGGCGGAAATTGATAATAAATGCAGATATCGTGATATTCAATGGAAGGAAATTCTTGATTTCTGGGCCCCTTTCAGTCTAGGGTTCCTGGCGCGAGCTAAATATCCTTAACACCCCTGGTGTGCCTGGCCTTTAGCCCACCCCTGGCGAGTTCTAGTGCACTTAAATTTTATTCCGACTGCAAGGTCTTAGCCCAGTGATACTGGGGTCTGATTAGATATCACAAGACACAGCAATACAGGATATTAATTTTAATTAAGATTTCTGGGTTAAGGAACTATTTACAAGAAATATACAAAAATATCATTCAAAAATCTGCCTAACTCAGGATGAGATAGCGAGAGTCAAAGTCAAAAGTTCAAAACTGGATTCAATCGCAGTTCTCGGTGTGAGTCTGCTCGTAAGAAAACTGATAAAGTTCATTAAAGTTCAACTCAGGGCGAGTTCAAAGTCCGATGGCCGGAAATAGAAGTTTGAGGGATTCTTCCGCTCAAAACGTTGAAATAACTTCCAAAGAGTTATGTGGATTACCAAGGTAGGTAATTGGTAGTGAGGTATTTCACGCTCACTATTCGAGAACAATTCCGAAGAATTCTAAGATGCTTTCCAGCTCGCTAAGAGCTATTCAGCCAAGGGCTGTCTTTCGGTTTTCACGGGGACTAGACGCCCGTACAAGTACAGAGTCTCGAGCTGAGACCTGACTTCAAAATCACTGATCACGAGAATCGAGATTCGAATCGGAATCAGACTCCGAATTCAATCTCGTTTCAATCTCCGCTCGAGTCGAGTCCTCCTCTCGTCTTCCAAATTCCAGCTTAAAAATCCCTTTGACCATCCCCTCTGAGGAGTGGCCGAAAGGTTAAGTCCATGATTTGTCCGGGTGACGAACAATTTCACCAACCACAAACATGCGCTCCCCTTCCCGTTTCATCATAGGAAAGAGTCACAACGTAAAGAGTTCTTTTGTCGGTCAACCTGTGCGGTCTCCCAACGGTCAGTCGGCACGGTCCCTTCAAACCCCTCCAGATTATGTAATACAGGGTCGTTTTACGACATCACGGCTTCCTTTCTCTTCTCGCTTTCGGCGAGTTCGTTGGAGGTCTGGTCTCGTGGGAACTGTGGGCTCCGGGGACCCCACACGACCTTGGATGTCTATTATAGCCCCATTTGGCCTTCTTTATTTCCTTATGCGGCCTTACCAGTTATTTGCAATTTGCACTGAAATACATAATTCTCTGTAATATAATAATAATTACGAAACATTAACCCTTAAGATTCTGCTCGTTCGGCCTTTTGCCCAACTGCCGAAATTTAATGAGGCCTTTCACAGCGAAAAGGTTCCCCACCCCTGGACTGTAATATATATATATATATATGTTACTGTGAAAGACCGATATCTGGCAAATGTCGATATTCTCCGGTGAATGTCAGTTTCTCCGGTCGATGAATGTTTGTGGCATGTGTCGACATTCTCCAATTTCGGTCTTTCACAGTAACATATATACTAGAAAATTTATGCCCGTCTAAGACGGGCCAGATCTGATTATTAAAGATGAACTAACGAAAGTTGTTGGAAGAAAATATCACACACATTAGTAGAGTGCGACTATAAGAAATAAAAAGAAATTCGACGGTAGGCTGTCTCTGCGAAACGGGCGCTGGGATTGAGGGGCGTAGACTTCCTTACCTTGCTCAACTGTGACTAAATTAGCTCTATGTGACTATTAACTCTATAGTCTATAGTGGCTATTTGTCTTAATGTCGGTGCCGCCGTTTGTATTTTTAAAAATAATTCTTTGTTTGAGTTTTTTAAATTTAAAGTTATCCAAGTTCAATTCCGTCTTTCAGGCTGAGCTGGCGGCGATTAATTTTGCCGTCGGCTGGGCCTTGGAAGGCGGTTTTAGAGATATTTACCGATAGTTTTTCCTCTATCCAAATTTTTAAAAAATCAAATGTTAAATATCGTTTCATTAATGAAATTAAAAATAATGTTTTTAAGGCTGTTGGGTCGGTCGGTTTATCCTGGGTGAAGGCTCGTGCTGGTATCCCAGGCAATGAGCTGGCCGACCAATATGCCAAATCGGCAAGTATTGATGGAAATTTCTTGGATGTTCCTGCTCCGTATAGTTACTTGAAAAAATTCGTTAAAAATTTTATTTTAAATAGCTGGCAGCAACATTGGGGGGATTCGGACACTGGTGTCAGATTTCGTGAGTTTATACCGTTAGTTAATTTTGATTTACTTACACATAACAGTTTTTTATTTTTTATTTCAGGGCATGGTCCTTTTCCGTTATCGTTTTCGATTTAAATTTTTAAATAGCCCTAATTGCATCTGTGGGGGTCTGGGGAGTCCAGACCACTTCGTCTTCGAGTGCCCCCTTACTAGTAATTTTCACCTTATTTGTCCATCCTTGGTTAATAAGCCTGCTTGGTTTGCTAATGTCCTTAAGAATGAAAATTCCCTTAAAAGGTTGAAGGAGGTTTGTGTTATATCTCAGAGGATTTGAGAGGAATTAAACTCTCAATTAGTCCTTCTCTGGTTGGTTCCCGGTGTTTTTGTTTTTCTTGGTGTGTCTGTTTAATTTTTGTATATTTTTGGAAATTTATTATTGAACATTTATGTTGAAATTGTTATCTTTGATTTGAAATTTCTACTTGCAGTGTGTGTATTGATGTTTTGAGCTTTGCTATTGCAACTGCTGGGACTTTTGGGGTTGAAAACCTCTGCCCCCTACCCATGGCGCTGTGTAAATATGTTCCACGTTTGTTTGTTTTCTGTTTTGGTGTTTTGATTTTGGAATTTGAGATGGTTTTTGTTTTCCTATGTTATTAATGTTCTAATAGCTCTTGCCCCAGGTGGATCATTGTATTTGTATTGGTACTTGTTCCTTTTATGTTTAATTATTTTTGAGTTGTTAGAATTATAATGTTAGTTTTATATATCTGAGTACCTCATTGTTATTTTATTGCAATCTCGAATGTTAGTATGCCTTGGCCTACCAGATTTCTAGGTTGTTTTCGATGTTATGCTAGGAATATCTTTGATGGTATGTTATAATGTATTGAATATTGGTGTGCCTGGGCTTTTTGAATCTTTAGATTCGGTTATTATATAGAAAGTTTTCAGATATATCCATAAAGCAATGTTTGTTTTTACTTGATTGATTTATGTTATTGTTGTTTATTTGTACCAGGTGTCAGAACTAAAGGAATGTCTCCTTGGTCAGATTATGTCTGATTTTATATATAATTTTGTCAAAATTCTATTGTATTTGATTGTGACTTTGTAGATTTGTTTCGTTTAACTTAGGCCCATTCTGGCCTTTTTGTAAGCATTTTTAGAAACACAATAAATGCTGTCTTGGGGGCTGGGTGCGTGCTGACCCTCCTTCGTGCTGGGCTGGTTCTCTTTCCCCAGCTGCCCTTGTTGTGTCTTACACCCAATAGGGTAGGCCGGCAGCCATGGGTTGGGTAGTGATTATTTGTCTATATGTGACTATATGACGTGAATTGATGTTAATAATTTAGATTTTTACATTAAAAATAATTGTGTGGATTTAAAAGTTAAAGTTTTGATTTTTCCTGAGAGTTTAAACGATGCATATTTTGATGTATACACCGACGGCTCCGGTATTGATGGTAATATCGGAGCTTCGGTTTGTATTTTTAAAAATAATGATCTTTTTGAATCCTTTAAATTTAACCGCTTAACTTAACAGGCCGAGAATACTCGTGCATCGAATTATCGCATTTTTGGTCTTAAAACTAAAATTTAATCATTCTTTATAATTTTACACAAAAATTACCTAGAATCCATAAACATCTCAAGTATTATATGCCTTCTGAGATGAATGAAAACGACAACCGCTTTCCAAAACAGAAGGGAGCATCTTATTATATAGCAAAGAAAATTATTAAGTTAAGTGGTTAAGCTAGCAAATTATAATTCCGTTTTTCAAGCTGAGCTGGCGGCGATTAATTTTGCTGCTAGCTGGGCTCTGGAAAACGGTTACAAAGTTAATATTTTTACCAACAGTTTTTCCTCAATCCAAGTTTTAAAGAAATCTAGTTATATAAACGACATTAAAAATATGTTCAGGGCAATTGGTTCGGTCGGTTTGCCCTGGGTGAAGGCTCATGCTGATATCCCAGGTAACGAGCTGGCCGACCAATTGGCCACAGATGCATCTATTAATGGTAATCCCTTATCTTTACCGGTACCGTTTAGTTTTCTCAAAAAATTTATTAAATCTTATATTTTGGAGAATTGGCAGTGGCATTGGGAGGATTCTAAAAATGGTTCCAGGGTCAGGGAGTTTATCCTATTTGTGGATACAACTCTTCTGACTCATAATCGTTTTCTCTTTTTTATTTCTGGACATGGCCCTTTTCCGGCCTATCTTTTTATATTTAAGATTTTTAATAGCCCTAATTGCGTCTGCGGGGGTCTGGGGGATGCCGACCACTTCGTGTTCGACTGCCCTCATACAAATGATTATCATTTTATTCGTCCATCTGATATAAATAAACCTATTTGGTTTTCAAGTATTTTAAAGAATAAACTTTCCTTGTTTCGTTTTCAACAGATTTGTGTTATTTCTAATAAGATTTGTGACGAAATTAAGTTTCATTTAACTAGTGCTTCTGATTAATTTTTTTTATTAATGATGATTTTCTTTGTATTTTGTTTTTATTTTCGACTGTTGCTCCCTGCGGTTGTTTTCGTTGTTTTCCTTTTATTGGAATAATGGTATGTTTTTCATGCATGAAAAGGAAAGAATTTTACATTTGCAGGTTTTGTACATGTGGGATTTATTTTTTCTTATGTATATATTTCATATCTACTTGTTTCTGTATTATTATCTATCATTTTTCTGTTTGTTTAACATGATTGTTTTATTTTTCTGCTTGATTGTTTGGTTGTATTTATTTATTGCCTGCTCTATTTGCCATCCGTTTACTTGGGACTCTTTTTGTGTCCCTGTGAAAGTTTGTCTAATTTTTGGGACCGTTGGCCCCATTTTTGGATTGAGCTTTTTACCTTACTACATGAGAAAGATTTTTGGCCCATCCCCGGCTTTCTTGACCCGGGACATATACGTTTTTTGTGTTATCAGAAATAGTGGAATTTCTGTACCGAGCCGGAGCATGCATCCTTTACTATTTTACTACTTGTGAATGTTTCTACTATTGTGTGCATCTTTTTCAACCTAGATCATTTTTGTGCCTCTTCTCGAGTTGGTGGGACCTTTGGCCCCATTCTTGGACTGAGCTTTGTTCTCTATCTCTTAACCGAGATTTTCGGCCTATTCTCGGCATTTTTATTCCGGGACATATACGTTAATTGTAAGTGTTTCAAGAAATACTGGAACTTCTGCATCGAGCTGGAGCTTGCATCCTTTACTACATTATTACTTGTGAATGCTTCTATTATTGGTTGCATCCTTTTTCAATTATACTACTATTGAATTATTATGATTCTTTATTATTATTATGCATTCCTTGATTTGTTTATTTTTATGTCAAGATTGAATAGTTTTCCTGAATCTCTGATCAGAATATTGAATTTATCTCTACTCTGCCTAATCTAAGCCCAGTTGAGGGTGATGCATCTAATATTAGGGATACATCTTTCAATGGTGTTAAATCTCTACAGAAGTTCTATTCGATGGCCAACCTAAGATCCATTTTGGATGTTTTATTATTGTATTATGTATTATGTTTTGTAGTTATTTATTTATGGATGGATTTTCTACGGTAGTTTATATCAATTTTTGTTGTGCTCCTACAGTTTCTTCGTGGTTTTTGTTATGCTCGAGGAGTTATAGTACAGTGAAACCTCTCTGAGCGGCCACCCCTCCGTTCCGAGAAAAATTGGCCGCTCTGAAGGGTTTTCGTTACAATTACAAGATAATTGCCATAATACATAATATAAACAAGTCTGACACATATTTCTTATTTAAAATGAAGTTTGAGACTTAAATAAAGTTCTATTTTCTCTTTAGATAATAATATTTTACATTTTTTGAAAAAAGGATACAATTTGTGTCTATTTTAAGTTTTTACCCTTCTCGGAAGAAACCATTTTTTTAAGTTCGTTTTTCAGTTTAAAAGTAAATTTCTAGCCGATGCGTTTGTCAAATGGGATGGGCGAACCCACCCGGTGTCCGTTCATAGGGGTTGGGTGGCCGTTGCTAGGGGTTATTTTAACATTAGGTCTATGGGCCGAAAAATCCGTGCCACGAAAAATTGGCCGTTAAGAGGGATGGCCGCTATGCAGGGGTGGTCGTTCGAAGAGGTTTCACTGTACCTTGCATATTGTGTGCGTCTTGAAATGTCGCCTTGGGACTATTGAGATCTTTTGATCTCTGCCCCCTGCCCACGGGGCGTTGTATATATGTTCTGGTTTGTTTTTGTGTCGTTTTTGTTTAGTTCACTTTTGTTTTGCTATTTTAGTTTGTTAATTCAATTCTTTGCTCTTGACCCAGTTGGGCGTTGTTTTTGTACATAAATGTTGTAAGGAAGTTATTGTTGTAAGAATATTGTTGTAGGTAAAAATAACTGTTGTTTGAAGTAGCTTCCCGCTGTAAGGAAGAATTTATTATATTTGTTATGTGATTTGGTTACTATGTATTGTTTTGTTTATTTACCGCCCAGTCTGGCGCTTTTGTATCTTCTTTTGATTCGAAAATAAATGCTGTTTCGGGGGGGGGGGCTGGGCTCCGTTGGCTCTCTGGAGGCTGAGGTTGGCTCTCTCTCCCCGGCTGCCCTTGTTGAGTCTTACACCCAATAGGGTAGGCCGGCAGTCGTGGGTTGGGTAGTGACTATTAGTTTAGTGCGACTCTTCTTCGGGAAATGTAAAATTCTTCGTGATTTTCACCAAATTTGCAGCTCGACTGTGATTAAACTATAATTAAAAATTATAAAATTATTTTTGTAATCTTCAATGTCCACCTTTCTCTGTTAAATGAAACTAAAACCAACTCTCTATGTTATTTTGTTGCGGAGCTATAAGCGTTTAACTTTAGCTCGAAAAACGTCGTAAATTTTTCCTTTCCCGACACACCATCAGACCACTATGAGAGAGACGTAAGCTTACGTCAAAAAGCATGAAAAACAGAAATGATGAATCAATGGACACAAACTTTCGTTTTGTTAATAATTTTATTTTTAACAATTACGTTCGTTTTGTCCGAGTAGAAGTAATGCAAGACCCACTAACAGAAAAAAACCAAATGCATTGCCAAAAACAAAATAAAAAATTCTAAAATGATGAATGCAAATCTTTAAGTAAAGGGAGAGGGAGAAAATTTATTTACCAACACTCGGTGAAAAAATACACAAAATAAACAAAACATGCTGAAAGATTACATTAGGAAAATAAATTAATTCTGGTATAACTCCTAATTTCATATTAAATCATCACGTAATCAAAACAGTATCCCGTGTGTATGCTAATTTGTAGACGGACCGTCTGAATCTCTTTGGCACAAAGCATTTTAGGCTGCAGTTGCATCAAGAACTAAACTAACACCGTGAGGCGCAGCAGCATCCAATTTAGCCAAAGCACGTAACCGTCACCGATTTCGGAGAATAATTCTATTATAGATATAAGATTTCAGTACAAATAAGAATGTAACAAATTTTAATTTTTTTCGGAATGTGCTATAGCCAACAATATTTATTACATGTACTAATACTGTAAAATTATGTTCTGAAAATAGTAAAAAAAAAGTTGTATTTTGTATAAATAACTAGCTGATAATTCGGAGTTGCTCGGGATCCAAATTTTTTCATATTCCCCTCGCCGTTTCTTTTTCTACAAATATTGCCACTAAGCTTTCCCAACAAATGTAAATCTTCTTTGCATCCTTGCTTGTTGAATTAAAACTTTCAAATCTAGCCTTCTTATTACCTTTTAACAGAATGAAAAGGCCAGAAGTTTGGAAAAAGAACATTTCTTTTAAACAATAATTAATAGACCTTTTAAAATATTGCGAAAAATATACGTTGCAAAGTAAAAACAAAAAAAAAACAAAGAGAGAAAGAATAAATGCAAGAACGAATAAATCAAAACACTGGAAATATAACCTTTCTTCTCGCACGAATATAAATAATAATGGAGAAAAAAAGCAAATTAGCGAAAATAGGTTAAAAACGACCGAAATTACGATTTAAATTAAATACAAATCTAATTCGAATTTTAAAATAGTTTTTACAGCATTGGCTCCCTCTTGTGCTAATCCATCACTGTGCCAAATTTGGTTCCGGGAAGTCGAACGGTCTGGGCGTGCATGGAGTAGAAGAAAGCAAACATACATGCATACTCAAAAATAATTGTTTTTTTATTATATAGATATGCACTCAAAATAGTGGTCATGTCAAGAATTCCAGCAAATATTGAATGCATACTAATACTGAATACAAATAAGATCGTTTATATTCATCTTTATTCATGATTTCGACATAATTTATATCATGAAATTGCATGAGAATGATTCTTTGCATTTTAGTTTATAAAGAATTTTTTTTTCTGTGCTTTCTGAAATCTAAAAATCCTTAATACTTTTCAATAAATATCACGAATTTGCTGATTTCCTTTTAAAGATTGATTCGCCTTTTAAAGAGTCTATTTAGGAGGTGTTGGTTAAAAGTGACAGTAAAATGTGTGCAAGAGCTTAAGTAGAAATAATTAAATAATTTTACGAATTAAATTTTGAGTAGCGTTTTTAAAATTAGGAAAGTGTTACTTTATATATATATATATATATATATATATATATATATATATATAATATAATAAACAAAAGAACGTCATAAAAGAAAAACCAAAGGAACAAAACGCCAACGTCCAGGACGCGTCATCAGCAAGGGAAATCCCGAACGGGCGTATATATAAATAAATTCGGTGTTTTCTAAACACAAACTCTAGCAATAATGCTAAAAAGAGTTTGTTTCCCCGGATAATAAAACACATGAAACCCAACTGTCTGAAAACTTTTAACTGTCAACCACTTGAACCGAGTTCACGTCAGCACTTTTGAACGTTGTTCGTGCCGCGTGCTTGTGCATCTGATCCCTTTGCCTCTCCTTTTGTGGATTACTGGGTGAGTTTTCACACCTTTTTCTTCATTTTTGTTTCGCTTTGTTGGTTATGAGGTTGGGTTTCATGTTTTATTTCAAATGGACCTGGGCTTTTTATTTTTATTTCTTTCAATTGGACATGGCTTTTGTTTTGTTTCCTTATTTCAAACTATGGTTTTTGTTCGGTGTTCCGGGGAAACAAACTCTTTTTAGCATTATTGCTAGAGTTTGTGTTTAGAAAATACCGAATTTATTTATATGTACGCCCGTTCGGGATTTCCCTTGCTGATGACGCGTCCCGGACGTTGGCGTTCTGTTCCTTTTTGTTTTGGTTTTTCTTTTATGAAGTTCTTTTGTTAATATTTCTCACTTTTCGGTTGTACTGCTGCATTGGCGCATTCACCGCATGTGTGAAGTTTTTTCTCATATTTAAATATTTTTTAGATTGTATGTTAATCGTATAGTGTCCTTTTCTTAAAGTTTACTTCATCTGAATTATTACTTCTTCGATTAAGTATTTATTTGATTAAAACTAATTTCTTAATTGGTTATTGCATTTGTTTCTGTTTTTGCATATATATATATATATATATATATATATATATATATATATATATATATATATATATATATATATATATATATATATATATATATATATATATAGGAATTGTATTTTCCCAGTCTAGCTTAAAAGCGTAAGTTTAATTCCTTCCTAATAATATTTTCTCACTTTCCGTACAAGCTCATTTGAATATTGTTGTGTCAGCGGAAAGATACCGAGAGATGAAGATCACGCGGTCTCTTTTCGTGCTAATTACGTGATGCATAGGTGTAAACTCTCCGCTAAAAACCCAGGATAATGTTTGAATCTTCATGAGATGACTTTTTGAAATCAATAGCAACGGTCATGCGATAGGACTGGTGAGCATAGGCAGCTACGGGGTCTTTTCCCTACTAGCACGGCGGCGATGGGCGATGGCTGTAGCTAACTAAACCTTTTAACGAGGTGTAAGTTTATATGTAACTTAAGTAACAAACCCTGAATCCCTCTCGTCTAAAATGTAAATAATACCTGTGTAAATACTTTTCTCATTTCATATCATATTTTAATAATAAATAATTTAGTTTTTAACTCCTGTTTCACCTCCTTTATCTTTGATGCATTTTCCCCTAGAGGGTTCCTTAGATGAAGCATTTTTACCTGTAAGCGGGTTTGGGATTATTCTCCTGCAACTCCTATTTCTACATAATTTATGGCGGCTCAGGCCGGAATTGAGTCTCTCTCTCTCTCTCTCTCTCTCTCTCTCTCTCTCTGTGTCTCTGTCTCTCTCTCTGTGTCTCTGTCTCTCTCTCTGTGTCTCTGTCTCTCTCTCTGTGTCTCTGTCTCTCTCTCTGTGTCTCTGTCTCTCTCTCTGTGTCTCTGTCTCTCTCTCTGTGTCTCTGTCTCTCTCTCTGTGTCTCTGTCTCTCTCTCTGTGTCTCTGTCTCTCTCTCTGTGTCTCTGTCTCTCTCTCTCTGTCTCTATATATGGTGCCAAAATGAAAAAGTGTGTCAGGCATACAGATACATGTCATTTTCGCAATAGGGCATGAAGTTGGAAATGCAAGGGGGATTCTCTACGGGGTACGGCTCCGTCAGTGAATGAGGTGAAAGAAAAGTATACACTAAACGAAATGTGCAACACAGATTGAGTGGAATTTTAATTTACAATAGCACATCAATCCAGTTGCATGAATAACAGCATTACAAAGTCGTATGCGGCATGACAGACAAGGGAAAGCGGGAAGCACCATCAACAATAGACCTTTAGGATAAATACAGAGTGTTGGAGGAGAGCAAATGTGCAGAATATGTTCACACAAGCTTATCAGGAGAAAATATTTATATATACTTCTAAAAATGTAAAAATGAGTTCACTTATCTCTTAAATGAAGTGACTCGCTGTCTGATATTTAAAACCTTTTATTTCTTGTTGACATTGAGATGATGTTAGACATAGAATATACCATGCACTCTTCAAACAAGACAGGCTCATCAAACATTTACACCTGATACATCAATACAGGGCCGGCCCGAGGGGGGTACGAACGGTGCAACAGCACAAGGCCCCGCGCTTCTGAAAGGCCCCCACGCCGGATTTTGCAAAATTCATTAAAAAATTTTTTTATCCTTTTTAAAAGTTCTTTCAACCAATTTTTATGTAAAAAAAGCATAAAATATTAATAATTTTTGTAAAAAGATATATATTGCAATTTTTTTCTGGTTTTGAAAATTTCCTTCAAAGATCTGCTGAAAAAGTAATTGGTGGATCTAGTGGATAAAAATCCAACAATTCCCTTTGTTACCTGGAGGTCCACGTGTTTCCGATTCCTGCGCAGAGCAAAAGGTAAAAAGTGATAACATTGTTCAGTCCTTAACCAGGTTCGATTGCTCCAGGCATCTCTCTTTTCGGTGCGGGGGCACCCCAAAGTGGATGTCCGTCATTTGAAGATAAAATGCAGGTGATAATATTCAATACATTCCTTGTTCCCGAGACTATTGTCGTGTTGTTTTTATCCTTAATTAACTTAATTACTTTTAATTTACATTTCGCATAAGAGTTAATGCAAAATGATCCAAATTCAAGATCTTATAAAAATATATTCAAGCAAATTAAGCAATCCGCGTTGTGTTCAAAAATATTTTAGCAATAACCCCAGGAAGAAACATACACAGACATAATTTTAAAAGTAGATAATTCCAGACCTGGAAAATCTGTTAGGACACATTGAGTGAGAATAACACACGAGCATGAACAAATGACAGAAACTGTGCTAGAAATTAATTTCAGTTTCTTTAAGAATTTCAGAAAATGTGAATGCATTTTGGTGGAGATTTACATAGCATGTACTGAGCAAGTATGATGTTGCTCTGGATTCAAAACACATGTCAGTTGGATAAAAGGTCAAAGACAGGTTAATTAGAGTTCTTATCAGTACTATGTCTCCTATCCGACCCAAATAATAAAAGTCCTGAAAATCCCTACTTAAAGTTAATGCTGGTAGTTTACAAGTAATTAGTATGCAAGTGCTTGAAATGGTGGTTAACTAAATTCAACACGCATATTAAAATGCATACCAAATTCACAACAGTATTACATACACATAAGTATTCTCTTCACAAAAGCAACTTCCTATATTCACGGCATAGCATACAAGTAACAAAAATTTAAATCATCCTACATTCATTACTCGAGTGAGCCGTCAGCACATCACATAAAATTTTTCATATCCGAAAGTTAAATTACTGTGGCTCTTATCCTACCAATTTAAAACCTTTAAATTAAATTTCTCAATATCAAAACAAAAGAAAAGACTTAACTGAGGACATCATTTGTAGAAGGTTGGGCTGGGGGTCCGGAACAGAAACACAAAAGGAACTGGCAGGCAGGGCGAGTCTCGGATCACTTTTGTTATATCTCATGACTCCTTGTAGTGGATGTTTCACTCTGTCCTAGCTGGCATCCATGGCACTAAACCTTGTGGCAGTCAGCTCCCATCTGCAGGTGGTTTTCGATAGGCTTGCATGGAGAAGTCAGCAGGCACTTCAGTAGCAGGGCTCCAGGACACACGCTTCAGGTGCTTTGAAGACAGGCTAGGACGGTTGTCTGGTCAAATTTCTGCCGGGAGAAGGCCAGGCTGCTCAGAGCCGCTTACACCGCTAGAAGTGGCAGCCAGTCCAGCATTCCGAGGTAAAGGGGCCAGGCATGGCCGGACACACGGGATTCACCTTCTACGAATATGTAGCCTCGACGCGTGCAAACAGTTTCAAGCTGCCGCTATCATGCAGACGAAATATTGGATCGTTCAAAGGGCCTCTGCTTAGCACCCATTCGTTACAAGTCCGCTAATGGCAGTTATCATTCCACACGTTGAGCATCAGAGATCACCTTTACGCCGAGTTCATTGCCAGAATCCAAAATCTTTTTTTTTCTTGTTCCAAAGTCTTGTCTTTTTTTCTTCTACCAAAATCTTGTCCTCCTCTCTCTCCGTCAAACACACTCCCTCTTATACAAAAATCAGATGTCGTGCCAAGCTTTACCTTCATCGCTCCTTCCAGTGCCAACGGACAAGCTTTTTTTCATTGGCAAGGCATAGAATGAAAATTCTTAATTTGCGCCAAGACGCCAAACTGACCTCAGAAGCTCGCCAACCAAACCAGCAACCCCTTGTACACGCCCCAAGGACTTGCAGATAACCAATTGGAAAGCTAGGACTCTAATCCTGATTGGAGGACAAGGTTTCTCAGAAAAAAGGGTAGGTATTGCCCTGACACCTCCAAGGGGTAATTAATCAATATCAGGGTTCGAAAACGAGGGTCTTTGTGCAGGCAGACAATTTGTCGCGTCAGGACAGTAAAATTTGGGTGGTCCGTTAAAGCTCATTGTCAAAGAATCAAAATGGCAGGAAATGAAATTGACCTCAGTAGTAAGGTGGGTGATTCGGATCCTTTTCTACAAAGGAGCGGAGGACTCAAGAAACAATTTTTAATTTCAAGCTTAACGGGGGGTTCAAGACGTGAAATAAACAATTAAGCGATTCAAACAAACACGTGCGTTTCTCATGGGAAAGGGGGAGTATACACTGTAAAAATGGAAGGAAAAAGGTCGTAGTCTGAAAAGGGGGTTGTATACAGTTAAAAAGGGAAGCTAGCTGTCCAGAGTTCAAAGTGCATAAGAGAAAAAAAACATTTCGTGTAATTTAGACAAAGAATTACAACAAAGAAATTTTTAAGTGTCTTAGCAAAAAATAAAGGAATTATTTGCCGAAAATAAACATTAATTAAAATAAACTACACCACACTATTACTTCACGGTATACAGGGGGTAATTCTTGTGTGCGGATCCACATCTGTTCCCCAAATGGCCAGCAGATAGTCTTTCCCAGGGCAGCTTAAAGAAACACCTCTAGATGAATGCTTTTTCTGCTTATCTAGTTCTAAATTGAACATATCTGTTCCCCTCGTATTCAGCAGGACTGATAAGCGATAGTGAAGCACTAGGGGTTTCTCGCTTTTCTTGTCAAAAGTGTGGTTTTCCAGCATCTATGAATTCATCGTAGGTACTTGTTAAAAGGTAGTCTGTTACATCTATTCCTCAAAGTTTAATCAATAGTAGTGAATCTGAATATTGGGTTGTGTGAAACACGACAGGTTACCCAAGGAGTTTTCTCAGAAACTTAATTTTCCTTTACAGTTCGTTCGCATTCGGAGTATCAGCTGTACAGAAAAATAAAATATTTTGCATTTGTTCTTGGAGACAAATTTCAATTATGCTAATTTTTGTTTCTTTTTTTATAGCTATTTATTCAACAAACTCCTTTTATATTTCCAAAAAGGAAATCTTAATATTATAAGAGGTTATCAATTTATAAAACAATGTAGTTCCCCCTTTTTTTTCTATTTCAACATTTTAGCTATTTGTTATTATTGTATACATTTCAGATAAAACATTTTTTTTATTAACGAAGGAAAATTTGTGTTTTCTACTCTTTTACATTGGGCATTTTTCATTATAAAATGTTACTTATTTGGAACCTTTTATTGTTTTGGGAACTACATATCAAAATTATTTGGATAAGTTTTAAAATATAAGAAGTGTTTTGAAGATTGATTCAATTTAAATACCCTAAAACCGAAACTATCAGTAGGTTGTGTATAATTGTAAATAAGTTTGTGATTAGTCGATTATCTTTTTTAGTTTTACTTTTTTATATGAAGAAATAATTGTTTGTTAATATGTAGAAATAATGAGTTCAAATGTTTTTTACTGAAGAAATAATGAGTTCAACTTTTAAGAATTCATTTGATAATCCAAAATACAAGAAAATCCCATTCATACAGTATAATATTTTATTTCAATACTGAATGCATGTGCTGACATCGTAAAACGAAAGACCAATTGACCCGGGGGGGCGTACTTTCTCTTTCAATTGACTGCAAAGTTAAAAGTTATTTTAAGTTTCTTCAGCTTTCATGTTTTGAAACTCTAATTGAAACTATTTTCGCATTTTATAATTTTAATTTTAGCACTGAAAGTTTTCAAACTGAACAATTTTTAATATTTCTTCATAAAATCCGGAAGATAGGACACATTTCTACAACATGAGTTTGCAAAAATTAATAGGAGGAATTTTATCTCTTATTTAAAAAAGAATGTTTGAATTCAGGGCCAGAGCGAGGGTGTTTCGAAAGGTGCCAGCGCACAAGGCCCCACGCCGCTATCAGATTGCGCATTCATTTATTTAACGAAATCAAAATTTGGCGGCAATTTTTACCTTCCAGGTCACAATATTGCAAATATTTACAATATTTATTTAAATTGCAACCAAATATTACTTCTATTCTAAAATTATATTGACCTTACCAATAACGCTCGCGTCTGCAGAAAAAACTCCCTCAAGGTTAAAAATAATAAAAAAATTACTTGAGATATAGCATTAGAGGCGAACAATTAATTTGCTTAGTCATTTTATCTATCGAATCCGCATTAACCAAAATTCTAAATCTTAATAGTATTATCAACGTATTTGCTATAAAACTTATAACAAAATGACACAAAAATCACATATTGTAAACTTATTTTAATAAGTTGAAAACCAAATTTTATATATGAAGCAATTATTTTTGTTGTTTGATTTATTAACGAAATTTTGTGTCATTAAAATATTAACTTTATAAAAATAATTTAATGATTTATTATTTTCATGTATTTTTTTGTCTTTACTTAACCAAATTGTGAAATGTAATAAATAGCGAAAAGCAATAAATTATTTTGTTGGGCGAAATTTTCTGAAGGCCCCGCATGTCAATTTTGCACCGGGCCCCGCTTTTGTTCGGGCCGGCTCTGTATCAATATATAATAGTTGGCCTCAATGTTCGGGAGTTCACCCCTTGTCTCACTATAGGTGAATCTGTCTCCAAAGAAACAGACCACTTGAGACCATTACTCAAAAAATATCTAGCCGTGCTCTGTGCTCAAGAAAAGTTGGCGCCTTGCGTTAGAGGGTCGCAGAAGTCACTGATTGGGTTTTGATGCCTTGTGTTGTGGAGTTTTTATGGTGTGTGCTGCTGTTGAAGACTTCCTTCTTTTTTGGGAGATTGAGTACTCTTGGGTTGGCTTGAAGAGTTCGTTGTTTTGATGCATGAATTGGATGATGTTGCTGATTCTCTGTCTTGATCCCTTTTGGCTGGGACGCGTTTTCTCCACTCCAGTGCGTTCTCCTCGTTTGGTGGTGACATATGCCATGAGATGGTGA
>BGPR01005678.1:62284-90428 GCA_013235015.1 Araneus ventricosus
GTGGAGTTTTTATGGTGTGTGCTGCTGTTGAAGACTTCCTTCTTTTTGGGAGATTGAGTACTCTTTTGTTGGCTTGAAGAGTTCGTTGTTTTCATGCATGAATTAGATGATGATGCTGATTCTCTGTCTTGATCCCTTGTTGGCTAGGACGCTTTTTCTCCACTCCAGTGCGTTCTCCTCGTTTGGTGGTGACATATTCCATGAGATGGTGAAGGGACAACTTGTGGCATAGTGAATCGGTGAACCCACTGCGCCGCAGTTGCAGTTGTCTATGTTGGATAGTCTGAATCGTTTTAGGTATTGTGGGAAGGGTCTGTGTTCTGTTATGAAGATGGTGATTTCTCTGTTCCAGGCTGCTGAGTGTTGAGAGACTTTGGGAATGATTTTACGGATTTTTTGCCCGTTGTGCTGGATGTCCAGTGTTATTGCCAGTCTGAGACCATTTTTCTGCGTAAGGCTGATTTGATGTGTGATGTTGGATATTTAAGAGTGTGTGGAGCTTCGGTTGTTGTGGCGGCCTTGGCTAGTTCGTCTGATCTTTCATTTCCTGGGTAGTTTACATGAGTCTTTATCCAGGAGATCTTGAAGTTTGGATGATTAAGAAGGAGGTTGAATATTGCTCGTGCTGTTGTTGAGGTGCTTTTTGGGTTGGCTATGGCATGGACACTGGCTTTGTTGTCTATGTAGTAGATCACTGATTATTGCTCGTGGTTGGCTATGGCGTGTTGTATTGCTTCGTTTAAGGCTGTTATTTCTGCTTGGAAGACCGTGTTGTAGTTGTTGAGTTTTATGGTCCGGTGAAAGATTTTTTGGTTGTTTGAGAATACGCAGAAGGCTGCTCCCACTCCTTCCTCTGTTCTGGATCCGTCTGTAAAGATTAGGACTTTGTTGGTGCTGTCTAGTGAGGAGGGACCACCGTCGTCTAGAGAAATTTGGTTTATTTGGAGGAAGCTGGAGGGTGGGAGGTCCAGCCTTTGGCTTTGGTTTCTATGTCGTCTGGAGGAGTGATTTCTGGGCAGTTTGGTATTTGCTTTTTGAGTCTTGTTAGGTTGACGTATCTTGCCTCCATTTGGATTTGGAGGTGGAGTGGAGGGAGACCGAGTATTGTTTGCAGGGCTGCTGTTGCACTTGTCCTGTATGCACCCGAAAGGGAGAGAAGGAATGGCCGTTGGATGGTGAAGAGCTTTCTGCTGAGTCTTGTGATTGGGTTAGGTCACCAGGCTGATGATCCGTGTGCCAGCATCCGTTCTACTACAGTTTTGTAGAGCTGTAGCCTGTGTTTGGCGGAGATTCCCCAGTTTTTACCTGCTATTTTTGTTAAGGCACTCAACCTCCACCAAAACTTAACTCACTGCGCATTGGCATGTGCTAGCCAGTTCAGTTTCTCATTTATGTGGTCACCCAGGTACTTTATGCTGTTGACTCTTTTGATGGTCTTACCATGACAAGTTAGCCGTGGTGGAGCTATTGACTTGCTAAATAGGATATATTGGGTATTTCTGGCGAGACTTCAAGCTTGTTGTTGATACACTTCCGCCTCCTTGGTCATCGCGTACAGACAGAATCGGAAATCGTCATCTCTAGCGAATACTAAAGTCGGACTCTCATAGCATTTCGCTCCAGCAGACCCCCTGAGGGGCACATCTTCTCCAGATGTGACGGGATTCACGAACCCGAGGTACCCTAGTGTCTTGTGTTATTCCGTTTTTTCCTCCTCTTAAGTTTTTTGCCTTTTCATTCCTTCCCTCGAGAATAGGCGAGGGGGCTCTCCATGAGATGTTGCTACTCGGTTTGCTTCCTGCTTCTCATGGACAGCAAATTACCCCCACGTGTTGGCCGTGCGTGGCGACCCATTAGACGGGTGGTACATTTCGGTCCCCGGTGTATCAATCGTCCGGTATCCCAGACATTTGGCTGGTCTGCTCAAGGGGATCAAGCGAAGGCGTCACTCCTTGGGCTTGGCGTTAAGGGTGGTCACTGTCCCCGGGGGTGACTCCCAGTGTATAGGTCCCGATTAGCACCAAGGCAAGCGCCGAGGCTGGAGATGTCCAGAGCCGGTGGCTGCCTTCCCTTGTTGGGCTCCGTGGTGGACGGTGTCGTCGGGCCTGAATTTTTATTGATGTCGCATTGGGCCTTTAAAAAAACCTTCGTCTTGTTTTCCGATTACTAATGACACACGTTTTATCATAGTTCATACGCCAACTTCTTTTCATTCGGTTTCTCCATTTCTTGTTCAAAAACTTATTGTTTCTACCATTGGTGATGTGAAAGATGTCAAAAAACTTAAATTGAGCGATCTTCTTATTGAAGTAGCTAACAAAACACAGATCTCTATAATGAAAAAATTAAAGAAACTCGGTGATTTTCCTGTTGAAATTTATCCACACAGAACATTGAATTATTCCTGAGGTATTGTTTCCGAAAAAGACCTCTTGAAAGATTCTGAGTCGGATATTGTACGCGAATTAGGCTGCTATAAAGTTATTGAAGCGCGTCGCATTAACGTTAAACGCGATGGCATTTTGATTCCTACCCATCATGTCATCCTTACTTTTTCGACTCCTGAACTTCCCAAGGCTATTCGGGCAGGATACTTGCACTGTAGCGTCAGAGCATACATTCGAAATCCTCTGCTCCGTTTTAAATGCCAGAGGTTCGGACATTCACAACCAGCTTGCCGAGGCACTCTCAGATGTGCAAAATGTGCAGAAACTGGACACGAATCTGGCACATGTATTTCTGAAAACTTAAAATGCCCTAATTGCTCCGGTTCACATGCTGCTTTCTCCCGATCTTGCCCTAAGTGGTTAACAGAGAAACAAATACAGGCTACCAAAGTAAAGCAAAATATTTCTTATGCGGAATTTGGAATATAGCTGTTTACCCAAACTCCTAAACCAGGCGTTTCTTATTCCTCTGTTCTTCAACAAAAAGCAGATATTGGTATACAATATAACCTCAATTATCTTAAGCAACATCGGTCTTTTTCTATTTTACCAAAAGCTTCAGCTACTACAGCCAAACCCTTAGCTACTTCTACGGTAGATATGAAAGCTCAATGTCTTCCTGTTACTAAGTCCTTACCCGTTGCTTTGAAAGAAAATGAAGTTAAGCAAAAGAAAAGAAGCGGTCGGAAAAAAACGGAACTACCGAATTCTCAGCATCCAACACGCCCTCCCGATCCTCCTAGATCGGAGATTTCTAATGAAGAATACTTAAAAATAACAACCTCCTCCGATCTCTCGGAGAGTGAGATGGATCATTCTTCTGCCATTTCTGATGCGGACAAAGGAATCTCCACGGCTCCATCTATTAAATTTTAATGCTTAAGACCTTTTGCATTTCTTGGAATTGTCGCGGTTTCCGTTCAAAACTTGCAGATGTCAAATCAATTATTAACATTTATCAGCCTGTATACGTTTGTGTTCAGGAAACATTCTTTAAGCCAACGGCGTCTGCAAAGATACGTGGATATAGCTGTGTTCGAAAAGATGTGGATGCGGATGCGGCTTCATCTGGTGGCGTCTGTATTTTAACATCTAATCTGTACCCGAGTAGCGTTCTCTCTTTACATACATCGTTACAGGCTGTGGCAGTGCAAATCCATTTCAAAACTCTCGTTACTATTTGCAGCGTTTATCTTCCACCACATGAAACCATCAGACAAGAGGATCTTAATATATTGATTGATCAACTTCCAGCACCATTCATTTTGGTTGGTGACTTTAATGGTCACAGTACGCTGTGGGGTAGTGATGATACCAATTCTCGTGGGCGGCAAATGGAAAACTTATTTCTGATCACTGTCTCTGTCTCCTTAACAACGACGAAAAGACCCACTTTCATGAGCCATCACGTACTTTTCATTCGATTGATTTGGCCGTTTGTTCCCCATCCTTACTACCGGTTTTGAATTTCGCTGTTGGAAGTGACCTCCATAACAGCGATCACTTCCCTCTTCTAATCTCCCATGCTGATAGTGTTACTGCGGCTACACGTCCGCGTAAATACCTATTTCAGCGGGCGGATTGGAAGAAATTCACGCTGTTGGCTGCAATTTCTGAGGATATGGTCAAAGCTGCGGATATTGATGACGCAGTCCGAGGCATCACAGAAGCAATTATATGGGCTGCAGATGCTGCAATACCAAAAAGTTCACCTAACCCACACAAATTGCGTAAACCGTGGTGGGACGATGCGTTCCGCGATGCTGCCAGGAGGCAAAAGAGATTATGGGGCATCTTTCGCCGTTATCCAACAACTGAAAATCTTATTGCCTTTAAAGCGGCGAAGGCATATGCTCGCAGAGTGCGCCGTCAAAGTCAGAGGGAATCAATCATACGATTCGTATCTTTCATTACTTCTTCAACACCCAGTTCACAAATTTGGAGAAGAGTCAAAGCAGCAAACGGTCTTTACAAAGACTTCACAATTCCCATTTTGAAGTCTGATTCTGCAACATACTCATCTCCGGAAGATATTGCGAACATCATCGGCCAAACATTTGCTTATATCTCTAACTCTGATTCCTATACAGCTACTTTTCAGGCAATAAAAAATCGAGCAGAAGGGATTCCTATTTCATTTGTTTCTGTTATCGACGAGAGTGTGTTAAACACTTTTAGCAGAATTGACAGTGAAATGTTCGTAGAGGTGGCACAGTTACGAGATCAGGTTTTCTTAAAAATGATTTATTATTAATCCAAATCATAACTCTTCACAGGAGTAATCAAAACAATAAAATAAGTTTAAAAGATATTTCTCCAATACGAAAAATATTGCCAGAAAATATAACCCGATCTCGTGCACGTATATCATTCTCCCGTTCTCATCTCCAACTGACAAAAAGAACATGTCAACAAACCGTCACCGCAGTTGCGTATCAAAAAAAAAAGAAAGAAAACACGTTTTATTTGCATTCAAAGAATTGCCAACCGCAGATGACTAAACGCGCACCGATCGGGTTCGAATCAACCTGAGATCATGGCATGGAATTGGAAAAATACCCATGGACTTTACTATCACTGGATCCGAAAATAAATTTATTGCTAAATTTTTACAAAATGTCTAACAAGCGGCCCCCTTTTTACAATCTCCGCACCATGATCCCTTACAAATCATCAATTATACAATTACACAATTCAGTTGAAATTATTATTCAGTTGAAAACAGAAAATACTCTACAAAAATTTACATCTTTGCATTGCAAGGGACAAGATAAATCAATTTTTACTGACAAAAAAAAAAAAATTCCCTTTATCTTAAGTTGAAAAGATGTTTCTACAAAATTCTAATAATTTATCCTTAACCATAGGTTTAGTGAGTATATCTGCCAAATTAAATTCAGTGTTAACATATTAAATTTTAAATACATTGTCATGAATTAAATTTCTCAAAAAAATGGTAACAGACGTCAATATGTTTCGTCCTATAGTTCTCGACAGGTGAATTCGAGAAACATCGCGGCTTGATTATCACAAAACATTATATTTTCGTTTAGTTTTAAATTTAAGCTTTCATTATTCAATACGTTCGTTAGCCATATAAATTCCTTTGCCGCTTCTGTAAGAGAAACATACTCGGCTTCCATAGTAGATAGACTAACTGATTTTTGTTTAAAAGTTCGCAATGAAATGGGAGTTTCGTCAATAAAGGTTATAAAACCTCCCATTGATACTCTATCATCTCGGTTTGTTGCAAAATCCGAATCTGAAAAACATCTCAATTTTAAAGATTTAACTTTTGAAAGTTCCAACATGTAATTCTGTGCATATTTCAAGTAACCTAATAACCTCAATAAACAATTCCAATGTTTTATACCAGGGTTGGGTTGAAACTGAGAAGACATTTATTGCATACATGATATCTGGTCTTCTTCGAAGAGCAATAAATGCTAAAGAACCTATCAAATTTCTACATGGAAAGTTTAACAATTCCTCGTCAGTCTTAGGTGAATCAAGTTTAGAAAGAACTTGACCTTTTGATATAGGTAGGGAACTAACTGGAAATTTATATTTCTCATAAGTTCTACAAACTCTCTCAATATAAGACTTTTGGTGTATAAACAAATCATTTCCTTGCTCTTCGAACTCTATCCCTAAAAGTTTCTTCGTTCTACCCAATACTTTTAGATCAAAATTGTCTTGCAGTAAATTTAATACAAAATCAACATTTTGAATTTCTTTACCAAAAACTATTATGTCGTCCACAAAAAACAATAGAATTACATTATCTTTAAAAGTATATACACGGTTACACCAATCTAACTTCTTAAATTTTAATTTAATTAACATATTTTCCAACTCTAAAAACCATTGACGGCCACTTTGATGTAGACCGTATATTGCCTTTCGTAATAGACAAACTTTATGTGGTTCTCTTTCATATCCTGTTGGCTGTCTCATATATACAGTTGCATCTAAATTAGCATATAAACAAGCATTATTTATATCTACTTGAATATGAGTCCATTTAAATAAACATACACAGATACTGAAAAATAGTCTTACAATAGAAAAGTTAACGACTGGACTGAACACCTCGTCAAAAGGTTCTCCTTTTAATTGTGTATTACCCTATGCAACTAACCGTGCCTTGAATCTAACAGCTCTGTTATTTTCATCACGTTTAGGAGTATAAACCCAACGATTTCCCAACACTTTCGTGTTTTCAGGAGGATCAACCAAATCCCAAACTTTACGCTCGATCGATTGATTTTCCTATCCATTGCATCACACCATTCGAATGCTTCTCTGGATCTAATTGCCTGCTGATAATAGGTAGGGATTTTTACTTCAATTACATTAGCTTCTAGCTGACCTTCAGCTGAATCTGTTAGTTTCTCGGATTTTGTATTTTCCCCGCTAAAATCAAACAAATTCTTATCAAAATGAATTTTGTGTTCTCTACAATACCGTTCTACTTCGTTAAACGACTTTAAACGGGTTGCTTTACCTTCGATACCATAATAGATACTTGCTCTGGTTACTTCTCGTCCTATTTTTCGAATCCACTTAATCTCTGAACATGGGATTAAACTACTATTGGTGGATGCACTAGGTTCTTCACGTGATGTTGAGGGAGATTCTGAACCCGTTTCAGGGATTAAACGACCAGATAATGAATCCATTACTGTATCAAAATCGCCCTCATCATCAGAGTAATTCGAGATGGTAAAATTAAACTTGGTGTATTGATTAGAATTTGGACTTGAGTCAACTCCTTTAGTATTCTCATCGAACCGTACATTAATGGTTTCAATTAATTTCTTTTCATCTCTCAACCATATCCGATAACCCTTTGTATGCAACGCATAACCCATCATAATACCTAGTTTGGCTCGCATATCTAGTTTCTTTCTAATTTGTTTTGGCACACCAATATATGCTAAACAGCCAAAAGGTTTAAAATGCGATACCGATGGCTTTTTACCTGAATATTTTTCGAAAGGAGTTTTATTACCGTCTTTGTGACAAACCCTATTCCAAGTATATGTGAAGCAAAGTAAAGCTTCGCCTTCCGTTTTTGTCTCCCCTTGAGTTTTCGCTATTTTCTTCTTTCCCTCGAGGGTAGGCGAGGGAGCTCTCCATGAGAAGCTGTCGCCTCTCTGTTTGCTTCGTGCTTCTCATGGACAGCAACATACCCCCACGTGTTGGCCGTGCGTGGCGACCCTTTAGACGGGTGGTGCACTGTTGGTCCCCGGTGTATCAATTCGGCTGGTATCCTAACCGTCTGGTTAGTCTGCTAGGGATCAAGCGAAAGGGTCATTCTCTGGGGCGTGGCGTTAAGGGTGGTCAACGTTCCTGGAGATGACTCTGAGCGTATAGGTCCTGGCTAGCACCAAGGCACGTGCCGAGGCTGACATTATTCAGAGCCGGTAACTACCTTCCCTTGTTGGGCTCCTTGGTGGGCGGTGCCGTCGGGACCCGAATCACTTTTAAACATTGCATGGAGCCTCTAAAGAAACCTCCCTTCAGTGCGCAACCTTCCAATCAAATGTTTGTGGAAGGCTCCCAAACCTTCCTAATGACGTGGGTAAGGTATCAAAGATGTGCGACGCATTAACATCCGTCGCGATGGTGAGCTTATACCGACAAAACATTTCATTTTAACATTCAACACACCTAGATTGCCGGAATATATAAAGGCTGGATACGTTCGCTGTTCCGTAAGGCCGTATATTCCCAATCCATTAAGGTGTTTCAAGTGCCAGCGTTTTGGCCACTCCAAAACCAACTGCCGCGGGACACTTACTTGCGCCCGATGTGCAGCGGCTGGCCACGAGAGCACTGGATGCAAGGCTAATGAAAAATGTGTGAATTGTCAGGGCGAGCACACTTCTTTCTCTCGCTCCTGCCCTAAATGGAAACTAGAGAAAGAAGTGGTTGCTACGAAGTATAAAAACAATATATCTTTTCCTGAAGCTAGACGGCTAGTAAAAGAACAGACACCACCTGTAGGTGTGAGCTTCGCTTCTGTCGTACAAAAGAACCATCCCGTCTACCAGACCACTCATTGTCATCGTGTAGTCACACAATGTCTAATTTCCCCTCTACTTCAAAATCTCCTGAACCTGTACCAATAGCTTCCTCATCTGTAACTCAAAATAAAGAAAAATCCCCTGCACCTATTTCTCAGACCTGTGAAGAGCTACCAGCTCCACAAGCTTCATCTGAATTTAAAATAGTGAAAAATAAAAAGCCTAAAAAACCTTCTTAAACTCAGTCTGCCAACCACAATCAAGTTACACCTGACACTGCCACGAAATTTTGGAAAACATCACCATTCAAAGCTTATTCGTCTGTTTCAATAATAGCTCACGATCAAAGAGATAAAAATAAAACTAACAAAAATAAAAATGAAAATTCCAATGCCGACACTGCCAATTTGTGCTCTGATTCAAGTCGGGGAAACTCCTCGGACACTGAATCTGATATAAGTGTAACCAGTGCTCCTGAGGTATCCAATGCTCAGAGAAAACAGGGCAAGATCTCAATCTGAAAAGTCCCACAAGCTTAAACAGGCAAAACGTGGACTTTCTCAGAAGGATCTCCCTACAAAACTAAAAAAATCTGCTCACCACAATTCCGTCGCGTTGGGACTCGCTGATAAGGGTATAGTCCACAAGGACTTGCCGTCCATTTTTGGTGGCGTGCCCCAAGTCCCCGATCTTCATCCTCATCTGAAGGATGAAGTTTAAGATTTGCAGATGAACTGCGATGTGTCAGTTCCTCCAACTTCTGTTCCTCCTTTGCATCCTCCTACATTTTCTTAATGGGTTCTTTCCTTTCATGGAACTGTCGCGGCATTCGCTCTAAACTACAGGAACTTAAAGGTTTAATTAACTATTTTCATCCTGTTTGCGTTGGACTTCAAGAAACCTTCTTGTCGTCCAGTATCGCTCTCAAACTACGTGGCTATACCAGTGTTAGAAAGGATGCTGCCACTGGAAGTAACCACTCTGGAGGTGTATGCATCCTTGCCTCTAACCTGTAGCCCAGCACACCTCTCACTTTACACACTTCTTTGCAGGCTGTGGATGTACAAGATCATGCTCGAACTTTGGTTACAGTCTGCTCCGTTTATTTGCCACCTCACGATGTCATTAGTGAACAGGACCTTGACGCCTTAGTCGACCAGCTTCCTGCACCATTTCTTCTGTTAGGCGATTTCAACGGACATAGTACTTTGTGGGGTTCGGATGTTACAAACTCTCGTGGGCGACAGATAGAACGGATAATTTCTAAAAACTGTCTCTGTCTGCTCAACAATGATGAGAAAACGTATTTCCACGAACCCAAACGCACCTTCCACAGTCTCTATCTGGCCATTTGTTCTCCTACACTTCTTCTGTTTCTGCATTTCACCGTTGGAAGTGATCTCTGTAACAGTGATCACTTTCCAATAATAGTCTCCTACGCTGATAGTAGTGGTGCGATTCAATATCCTCCACGGTATCTATTCCAGCGGGCAGACTGGGGTAATTTCATGCAACTGGCAGATATCACTGAGTCTATGGTCAGTACTGCAGACATTACGGAAGCAGTACAAAATGTTGTAAATTGTTTAGTAAACGCCGCAAATAATACCATTCCCAAGTGTTCCCAGCGTCTAAGGAAATTCCGTAGACCATGATGGAAAGAAGCTTGCCGTGACAGTCGCAGGGAGGAAAAGAAACGCTGGAACATTTTTAGAAGGTATCCGACGACAGAAAATCATGTCGCTTTTAAGCGTGCCAAAGCCCTTGCTCGTCGCATACGCCGTCGTAGTCAGAGGGAATCTTGGATAAATTTTGTTTCATCTGTCACATCCTCTACTTCTAGTAAACAATTGTGGAAAAAGGTCAAGGCTGCAAATGGAATATATCGTGAATTTTCCTTTCCTGTTTTAAATACAGGAAATGTGACGCATTCCGCTCCATTAGACGTAGCCAATACTCTCGGGCACACATTTGCACAAGTCTCCGCAACGGATTCTTATAACTCTGAGTTTGTGGCGATTAAGAATCGCGCGGAGCGAACGCCTTTGCGTTTTACTGCCCGCAGTACCCTTCCATACAATTCTGAGTTCAGGATGTTTGAGTTGGAAACCGCCTTGTCTCGGGCACATGACACCAGTCCCGGTGATGCCATGTGATATGGCATCACATATAATATGCTTCGCCATTTGAATACCACTTCCCTTTCCCATCTGTTATTTTTATTTAACAGAATTTGGACTGAACAGAAGTACCCTTCACAATGGCATGAAGCTATTGTGATTCCAATCTTAAAACCTGGAAAAGATCCATCCAATCCTCTGCACTACAGACTAATTGCTCTCACGAGTTGTCTATGCAAGACTTTCGAACGCATGGTCAATGCTCGTCTTGTCTTTGAATTAGAGAAACAAGGATGCATCTCCCCGTTGCAGAGTGGTTTCCGCAGAGGTCGGTCAACCTTTGACAACCTCGTTCTACTGGAAACCCAAATACGCAACGCGTTTGTTAGGAGAAACCACCTTGTCTCTATATTCTTCGACATTGAAAAAGCATACGACCGTACTTGGCGATATCGCATACTTTTAACACTTTTTAACTTTGGTTTTAGGGGAAACTTACCCATCTTTTTAAGGAACTTTTTATCTCATCGAACTTTTCGAATTCGAATGGGGAACTTTTATTCTAATCCTTTTATCCAATCTGAGGGTGTTCCGCAAGGAAGCGTCCTCAGTGTCACTCTTTTTATTGTTCACCTTAGTCAAATTCTTCATTTGCCGTCATCTGTTCATAGAAACCTTTACGTCGATGATCTACAGATCTCGTGCCAAGGCAGTAACATGAACTTAATTGAACGACAACTTCAAAATGCAGTCAATAAGCTGGTAGCTTGGTGCAATAATAACGGACACACTATCTCTGCCGCGAAGAGTCGGTGAATCCACTTCTGTCGGAAGCGAAACATTCATCTTGATCCTGTAATTCATATACAGAATGTTGCCATTCCTGTTGTGGATGACATACGGTTTTTGGGAGTGGTTTTCGATCGTAAACTCACCTTCCTTCCGCATATCTTGCATCTGCGGAAGAAGTGTGAGAGATCTTTGAACATTCTAAAGGTCCTCTCCAGAACATCTTGGGGTGCCGATCGAACCTCCCTACTCCGTGTTTACCAATCAGTTATTCTCTCCCGTATTGATTATGGATGCATGGTGTATGGTTCTGCCCGTCCTACTGTCTTGAGGCGAATGGATACCATTCACCAATCTGCTTTAAGGATCTGCTCTGGAGCATTCCGCACCTCTCCAGTGGAGAGCCTGTATTTTTTCAGAGCACAATCTGTGCCAAATCACCCCATAAATCAATTAACATTACAAGTTAGTCTCCACAGACTCTATGCTGCTCGTCCCTCTCATATTCTGCCCTTTTGTGAGAGAGCCAAAATGCTTCTACAAGACTCGGACTTAAATAATGTTTCCGTTCAGTTCTTTGATTTCTTTACTTTTCCACCTTGGGAAATCCCACAATTTTCATTTTTAAATCCACTTTCAGGATTTGATAAATCTTCCACTGCCCCGGTTACTTTTCAACAACTCTTTCATCACCATCGCTATCGGTATTCCTCTTTCGTACCAATTTTTACAGACGGCTCGAAATCAGATGGACATGTTGGTTGTGGTGTAGTTTCTCCATCTGATACACTGAGCTACCGTCTGCATAATTGTTGCTCTGTTTTTACTGCTGAGTTAGTGGCAATTTTCTGTGCTCTCCAGGAAATTTCGCCTTCTAATCAGCGTAACTTTATTATTTATACTGATAGCATGAGTGCTTTGGAAGCACTTTCTCATTATGACATTCAAATGCATCCTGTTGCTTTAAAAATTTTATCTATTTTACATTTTCTTTGTAAAGAAGGTTTTAATATTATTTTCAGTTGGGTTCCGAGTCATGTGGGCATTTCTGGTAATGAAATAGCAGATTCAATTGCTAAATTTGCTTCTACCTTTCTATCACAAGACATCCCTTACAGTGATGTCTAGAAGTCTTTTGTTTCCCATCTTCATACTACTTGGCAAAGCAATTGGGATCTGCAGATAAACAACAAGTTGCATTTTGTAAAGCCCTTTATTGATATGTGGCCTGTGCTCCCTATACGAGAGTTGGATGTCAAATTGACTGGCCTCCGTATAGGGCATACTCGCTTCAGGCATAAGCATCTCATCTTTGGCGAAAGGACACCTGTATGTCCTACATGTCACACAGATTTTACTATCAATCATATTTTAATTGAATGTCCTTCTTTTAAATCTCATCGTGAGTACCACTTCCATTCATCGTCTGTTGCCTTGCAAGACTTGGTGGGTGGAAAACACCACCCAAACATTTTTAACTTTTTAAAGACCATTGAGTTTTTTATGAGCATTTAGTCCTTTTAACTTGTTTTTTGCTTTTTCACATCTGGATCATTTCAAACAATTTCTTTTTCACATTTTCACTGAATTTTAAAATTTAGTACCATTGTGTTGAATTTTAACATTTGATTGGCGCAGTTTAGCCAAAAATGGCTCTTGCGCCATTAAACCTCAACCAACCAACCGAGCTTCTACCAATGGCTGTCCTTCCCCCATTGGAAAAAAGAATTTTACAATCTCGGGAATCTGATGCGGATGCCGAGATGAGCTCCTCCTCTTTATCAGAAGAGGATGCCTTGGAGTATGACATGTCGGAGGACTTGGAAGACTCACCTGCAGTTACCAGTCCTCCACCCTCTTCCAAACCTGAAAGGGCAAACAAATACTGAAACAGGTAGCATTATTGCTTCTGTTTTGTACACTGTTTGCTTGTTTTAAAAGAATATTTTGAAAAAAATGACCTGCTCTGAATTGTTTTCTTTTAACTAACTTACATAGTTTTTTTAATATTTTAAACATTTTATTTATTTGTCCTTCGAATTTTATTTGGTATTTGCTCACCATGTGATATTTTAGAGATATTTTCCATCTGATATATTTTAAAACTTGTATTTTATCTTTTTTCATCGTTCATCTATCCATTTTTGGCAACATTATTTTATCTTTTCATATGCAACTATGAATCTCAAATTTATTTTAGAATTCTATCTACCACTTTTAATATCACACCATATTTTATCACCGTGATCCTGCTTATCTACCATACGTTTGGCGCAGTTTAGCCAAAAATGGATCTTGCGCCATTAAACCTCATACAACCAACCAGCTTAGTCTGTGTAAATGACGCACTGGGGGATGGTGCTTTTTCGCCCCCTCATCACAGTGGCGTAGCTGCAGCTTTCGCCGTCCGGGGCGAACTTTCATAATGCCGCCCTTCCTGTACAAGTTACATAAACCTCAAAATGAAACAAAATTAATTCCAGAGGAAAAAATTGATTTAATAGCGCAATTCGTCGTGTGACGCCCTTGATCTCTGCAGATGGGTTGTGAAATCGTACCTCCACCTCCGGACTTTCCTTGTACATACCGACAATTTGCCGAAAAAAGGGCGAAAAATATGAATTACAATATTTTTTTTATGAACACAATGATTGAACTAGTTTCGCTGCTCTTCTTAGTGATAAAATTGTTTTCCTTCATGTCTGATTTTGCCGCCCCCCCCATAGGTACGCCACTGGTTGCTTGACGTCCTCGATTTCTGCAGATAAGTTGCGAAATCGCCTATGAACTACCAGTCTTTTTTTTCCATATCGGCAATTTACTGACAAAAAGCATAAAATACGAATTATACGCGTTATTTTTTATGTACAATGATTGAGTTAGGGTCATTGCTCTTCTTCATTATAAAATTATTTTCCTACATATCTGATTTTGCAGCTCGAGGCGGACTGCCTCCCCCCCCCCCCGCCCGCCTTCAGGTACGTCAGGTCAAAAATAGTAATGTCTTGGCTCCATGGCGCCCCCTAGAACTGGCGCTCGTGGCATCTATACCCCTCCCAGCACGTAACGCCACTATGAGCATGAAGAGATTCCATTGTTGATGCCAGTGGCGAATCCAGGATTTAGGTCTGGGGGGGGGGCTAAGGTCATAAAAATTTTGTATCGTCGTCTTGACAAATGTCAAAAGCCTCAAGGCTTATATAAGCCGAAACACTTTAACTGTATAGACTTTGTACTCACCTGACAATAAGAATCATAAAGAACAGTGCAATGCTTTCGATAATTTAATGAAAACAGAATGAAATAATTAGCCAAAAAGAATGTTTTAGACAGCGTGAACGTATACGTACGGGTGGAATGACTACAAAAGTGGGGATACTTTCGAGTCTGTCAAGCCAGGAAGAAATGCTGTCAAGTTTTTTATTATTATTTATTTATTCATTTACTTATTGAACCAGCGGGAGTGTTCTCCCCTAAATTTTCTCGTATACTTCCCCCCAAAAAGTTGCCGTTTTCCCTTTACCCAGAATCCAATGACTATCAGAAGGTTTTTCAATATAGTGATCGAAAAATATCTAGACAAAGAATGAAATTCAAAGAGATGCGTAACGATTTTCCTCTCTTACCGGCTCAAGGACAAACTGACGTAATTCACTACTCCGTAATGAAATTCCTCTCCGTTCTTCCGATACACATGCGCGTGGAGATAACGGATTCTCTTCAAAAGTAAATTATACGGACCGACAGACAGTCAACCCTTTGACGGATTTGGCCCAAAATTTTATACGGACCTACATTCATGACGATAAAACTGTGTATAAAATTTTATCCATCTGGTTTGTCAAGTTTTTGAGTTATAGTGTTCACATCACTTCGGACATACAGACTTCCCGTTGACGGATTTTGTCCAAAATTTGATAGAAACCTTTAAATTATGTTTAAAGACCACATACAAAATTTCATCCCCGTAGCTCTAATAATTTTCGAGTTATCATGTTCACAGAGAGACACACAGACAGACATAATTCCCAAATTGTGTTTTTCGGACTCAGGGAGGTCTAAAACGTGGAGATTCGTCAAAATCTCGAGTTCGAATTTTTTTGGCGATTACAATACTTTCTCTTTGTATACTTCGTATACGAGAAAGTAAAAAAGGAGATTAAGAACAAACAGTTATAGTGATTTTAAATAAAAGGAAAATTTCTGGTTTAGCTGTGAGAGGTTGGAGCCACTGGTTTACGCAGATCAGTCCTTCGCAGCTCTGAAGTGAAGTAGTTGCAATACGCTTCGATAGATGGCAGCACGGTCGGCCAAAGGGAATTGAAAGAACGGTCAAGCGAATTCCGCATTCTCAAGGTTAGAAGGCCAGTCTTCGAAGCGGAAGAAGGGATGGCTCGCTTTCTGAGGCGACGCTATTGTATTTCGATTGATAGTTTGTTACATTCGCCAGAGAGAGGACAATGGTGTGGAAGAGGCCGAGTAGGAAATCATAATCTTAAAATTTTATCGAATGAGCAATTTAAAAGCGACATCACGCGGGAAAATATTCACATGAAACTGAGTGGCATGAACCCTTTTATCGTTTCTCCGTTTAACCCTTTGTAGATCTTTGGTACACATCAGTGGCGAATCCAGGGGGGGGGGCTATCGGGCTACAGCCCCCCCCCCCCCCACAGAGCCAAGCCAGAATTCTTGATTTAACTTAACACTCTTTAAAAAATAAAAACGTTTCAACATTGCTTTCTAGCTTGAAAGGCACGAATATTTTGCCACTTTTGTAGTCATTCCACTTGTAGCACTAACGCGGTCGAAGACATTTTTTGGCTAGTTATTTCATCGTAATTTTTATTAAATTATCGAAAGCATTGTATTGTTCTTTATGATTCTTATTGTCAGGTGAGTAAAGTCTGTGAAGTTAAAGTGTTTTGGTTTACATAAGCCATGAGGCGTGACATTCATCACGACGATACAAAGTTTTTATGACCTCCCCCCCCCCCCCCAGACCGGAATCCTAAATTCGCCACTGGTATACATACTTGCCATCTACGAAAGATCAGTGGCGTAGCGACCGGGGGTAGAGATGCCTCGGGTTCTAGTTTTAGGGGGCGCCGTGGAGTCAAAACATCACTGCGTTTGTGTCTTTTTTATAGCAAAATATATTGAAGGGATCAGTGGCGTAGTCTTAAATTAAGCAGTGACGGCACTCTCGGATGGTTAGCAGGGGATCACTTCACAATATTTTTTAAAAATTTGAAATGAATAATATTTTATCTTGGTATTGAAATCGTGAAATAATAAAACGTCAGCACTGAAACAATGCATATTTAACAGTTATTATTTTAATTTGTGATCAAGCATTCACATTGTGCGTGCTGTAGTTCAAAGCATGAATATAATAAAGATGTTAAAGAATAATTTTTTAAAAAAAAATTATGTTGATTTCGAGTTGTACTGAAGTTAAGCAATGTGAAAGTAAAATCATGGCATTGATAAGTAATATAGAAAATATCATGAGTTATCAAAACGAAACATAAAATACTTTAAATGTGTGCATTCCTAATGTTTTTAACCTCTTCTCGCAACCACTTGTTAGTGGCCTATTACTTTTATCAATTTGTAATACCCATCGTATCTTCAAAAGTAAGGATTAGACAAAGATTACCCTGTTTTAAGGAGGTATTTTTCAGCGCTTTTCTTATTTATTTCTCGTCCAAAAAAGTAGTACCGGAACGGCGTTCCGGCTCCACTACACTCATGGAAGGGACGTTATTCCTCAGGCGCCACTTTCCCTCGCTACGCCACTGCCCATGGTGACAAAACACAAATGCGTTTATGTCACTTCTAAAGTGGAAACGATGACGAGGGGGAGAAAAATTCTTATACACCGGGCGCCGTTTACACAAGCTAAGCCGTTGATGATGACGGGGAAAGGGGGGGGAATCACCTTATGACTCGGGCATGATGAGAGACATCATGATGGAGACAAAAGATTGGTGTGCTTTATGCATGGATACGCAGATCATGGCGTTTCTTATAGCTAAATATTTCAAGGGTGTTTCAGATTTAAACTGTAAAAAATCACGTGATTTTTGTACCTAAAATGAACACCAAAACATTGCTGAATACATCAAACACTTTAAGTGGTGAAAGCAAGTGGAACGAGACGAGGAGAAAACGAGATGGAGAAGAAAGTGTACATTTATTTTATGTTATTTATTTATTTGTTAATAAATAAAGTTAGATTTACTTATAAAAACTAACAATTTAAAAGTCTAGACGATGTATGCCTTGGTTTTTTTTTCATTTTGCCAACTTTTTTTAACAACGGGAGATATTATACAGGGTGTGCATAAATGAATATCCCAACTTTTCAGGGCTATTAAAGAAAACAAAACAAAGCACAACCTTGTTGTTCATCGGAAATCAAAAATAACAGTTGAAAGTTTAAATTCAACACAGTTATAAGTGTTCAATGTGAGTCCCTCCAGAAATACGAACAATATCAAGGCGGCGAACGACACCAGACATGCTGAAAAGAGTGCGAGATGAGTTATCGTACCGCCTCGATATCGTTCGTATTTCTGGAGGAACTCACATTGAACACTTATAACTGTGTTGAATTTAAACTTTCAACTGTTATTTTTGATTTCCGATGAACAACAAAGTTGTGCTTTGTTAGCCCTGCAAAGTTGGGGTATTCATTTTTGTACACCCTGTATTATGCCCCAGCTGCGCATCTTGCCCTCGCTACGCCGCTGAATTCAAGCAACTCTTGAAGGGGCCCGCCGGCCCAGGATAAGGAAAATATACCTTTTTTTTTATTTTCAAGAGTATTTATTCTTATCCATGACAAATGAGGCCCGGCTTTCAGCTAAACGATACATTTTTAATTTAACATCACTGAATACAAAACTCACACATTCTCATTGTGTTAATCTAAATTATCGAAGGTAGACAGAAGTCAGATTTTCGCAACAATACGTGATGGGTAGAGGAGGGGGTGGGGGCTTACGCCACTGCTTTGCACCGGGGCTTTCTTTCGGTAAATGAACATCTGCTTCAAAAATTTTGAACGAGTTTTTAATTCGATTGTTAGACCCGAAAGTTACTTTACCAGTTCGAGATTATTTTTCTAGGAGAGGAAAAGATTAAAAAATCCGGGCTAATTCCGGCTAATCCTTGACATCTGGTCAATATTTGCGTGGCAAAAGTTGATGAGAGGAATTCCCTTTTACTTTAATTTTATTTGAAATTAACCTCCTTTTGCGGCCATCTTGTTCGCGGGAAATACTGATCTTATTTTATTTCATTTGGATGTCTTATGCATCATTTCCTATTCTGGTTCCCTTAACAAAGTAGTTTTTAACTTCAAATCGCGATAGACACTTAAGCCGTGTTGTTTAAGGCATCCGACTGGTTTAAAATCGTCGTTTTTGATGAAATTATAAACAAATTTTATGACTTAATTTTGTAGCCTGTTTAATCAGCTTTCTAAAACTGTCTCATTTTTTACTCTACAAATGGAGTTACAGCTGTTTTATTGCCGAACTGTAAGCATTATTTTATGTTGCGTGAAAACTTTAAAGGCGTTTTCTGAGAAATGATATTTTTGAGGAAAACTGTCGACCGTAACAATGATTTCTCAAAAAGTTATTCGAGTATTGATATGACATTTTCTGAGATTGTTTTCTGTAACATGCTTCATGTTTTCCTCGGAAAACTAAGGTCAATTTTAAAATCAAGTGTTATTTTTAAGTGCTTAAATATAAACGAGAAGCATTTTTTATGAAAAATTACCAGTTTAGTAACTATGTTCAGCTATATCTCAAAACTATTTTGAAGTACAAGAAATATTTTAGAGCATAACACAGATAACTGTCATAAAAATGTACTCCTTCGAGGATTTATGTATATTTAGAATATGATTTTGTCTATGGCTGTTAGCGTAAGGGAAATATTTTTGTCATTTTTCTTCAAATTTCTCAGTTTTTTTTAAAATATTATTTTGAAAGCCTAATTTTACATCATTTTCATAGTTTTAAAACATATGCAGGTGAAAAATAACATTAAATATATATATATATATATAAGTTATTTTTCAAAAATATATCTCCGAACACAGTCGGATACCTTAAATAGTCTTTCACCTGTTTATTTTACGATGCTCAAAACAGGTGCACGGTTGCTTGACCTGCAACTGACTCAAGGCGTATGACGTAGTGTCTGCATAATTTAATTGCACGTTACCAGTGCCAACTTCTCTTTCTTATTCCTCATGCAAAACGTGCTGTTGATTCCAACATTCAAACGTTGGGGACCATTTGACGTCCAACAGCACGCTAGTTGGCTTAAAACATGCTGTTAAAAAGAATTAAAGAGTAACCAAAATATTTGAGGTTGTCGGATATATGTCGTAATATGCTTGATACTAAGTTGCCCAGTTTGGATGGCATGAATATTTTTTAATGTACAGAATTCGAGAAGTAATTTTAATAAAGCAAGGTAGTAATTTTTTTAGGTTATTTATCTTCAAAATTATGAAAATAACCTTTTGAGAAATACACTTTAAAGATGAAAAATAGCTTATTAAAAGTGTGGCATTGGTCCAGTTAGAAAAGCTGGTTTCGCAAGTTGGACCACTGGGTTCCTAAATTGAACACAAATTTCTTTGAGCACAAATAAAGCGAAAGTAATTTTTTTTCTTTTTCTGATTCTTAACTTCACACCAGCACACATTATGTGAACCCATGTATGACCTTTTGACGCTCTCTATCATTTCTTCTTATTTGTTTAATCACAACGCTGAAACAACGTATCCCTAGTTTTCGTTCTTTTTGAACAAGGATTTGTTGCCTTTCCTTTTTTGCTTTGATTTGCTCCACTTTCAATTTTGGAGGACCACTAGTGATTATCATTGCTTTCTAGCCTATTTCTTCGTGTTCAAAAAAATAGTCCCATTGATTTAAGCAGTCCAATTTAGGCAATTGCTTATGGTCCCATCTGGGAAACTTTTTGACAAGAAGATATATATAAAATGACCTCGTTGTTGTAGTCATCAAATAAGGAACAGGCCGAGTTATTAACTATTTTTCATTTATTAACAAAATATTTAAGTCAATTTTAGGAGAGTGGCGGACATACGTGCATCTCAGTTTAGGTTCTCAAGTCAAAAGAGCGCAGAAAATTCCTGCATTTTCTCAGAAAAGGGATTAACATATAGACACGTGACCAAAGTGAAGGGATTATTAGCTATTTTTAGGAAATGACGTAAGTGTTTTAGGGAAAAGTATGGCGCCAACAAGTCGCTGATTTCGCGATTTATGTGGGTGCGTGGAAGCGATTAAAATACTCTTTTAGTAATAAATAAGCCAAAACGCGAGATTTAATATACCTCCAGTGCGGGAAATAAAAGGAAACTGGAGTTTAAGAAAAGCGATTTTGGAATACATTAATATTGTACTAAGATTTTAAAATATATAATACTAGAATTTAAAGTAATATTAAGTGAGATTATTACACGCACACGCACACACACAGTTAAATTTTTCAAACAATCAAAACACATGTCACATTTTCAATATATACACATATAAAATTAAAATTAAAATAATGTTACCTTATCAATAATCATACAAATGAAATATATAAAGATAGTTAGATTATATACTAATGTATTATTACTTGTTAGATTATTACTACTATGAAAAAGACTACCCATCATTGGAATTAGAACAATCAAATGCCAATCGATCTTGGGAACCGATTATGTCGCATTAATCCGAATTTGTGGTGCCAACCCTCTGTGAAAGCCAATTGTTGTTAAAACAAAAAGTAGGGGAATAAATCTCCAAAATCTTTCTAGATAAGAAACGAGAAAGTATAACTTAATGCATACCAATTCAAAGTTTTAAATATTGTAATGACACGAGCGTTATCCGAAAGACAGTTCCGCATTTAAAGTGAAAATATTATTTCTAAATTAGGCTATTAATACTATACTAAACATCATTAAAAATTAAACTAAAAATTTTAATTAAACCCGTTATAATAATATATATTATTTTGGAAATGTGCTTAAAAAGAAAAAAAAATGATGCAATCTTATTCTTAATCTAGGGGCGCCATCTACCTATGTAGTGAAATACTAATATCTTTGTGAATTCCATTATATATGATTACATCAAAATAAATCTAAAAGACTATTAATTTAAAGGTGTTAATTTTTTTTTATTAACATAGGCAAACGTGTTACACACACACACGCATATATATAATATAATATCACTTAATTTTACTTTAAATTCTAATATTATATATTTTAAAATCTTAGTACAATATTAATGTATTCCAAAATCGCTTTTCTTAAACTCCAGTTTCGTTTTATTTCCCGTGCTGGAGGTATATTAAATCTCGCGTTTTGGCGTATTTATTACTGAAAGAATAATTTAATTACTTCCATGCGCACATATAAATCGCAAATTCGGCGTCTTCGTGGCGCCAGACATTTCCCTAAAACACTTGCGTCGTTTGCTAAAAATAGCTAATAATCCCTTCACTTTGATCACGTGTCTATATGTAATCCCTTACCTGAGAAAATGCAGGGATTTTCTGTTCTCTTTTGACTTAAAAACTTAAACTAAGATGCACGTATGTCCGCCACTCTCCATAAAATGACTTAAATATTTGGATAATAAATGAAAATTAGTTAATAACTCGGCTGTTTAATGACTACAATAACGAAAACATTATATATATATATATATATATATATATATATATATGTGCTCTTCGTCTGCGCCAAGTCATAGCCATTGATGACAAGCATATCGAACATGTCATAAACTAATCAGCTAACAAATACAGAAACAGGTAGCATTATTGCTTCTCTGTTTTGTACACTGTTTGCTTTTTTTTAGAATATTTTGAAAACAAATGACCTGCACTGAGTTTTTCTCTTAACTAACTTACTTAGTTGTTAAATATTTTAAACATTTTATTTATTCGTCCTTGGAATTTTATTTTGTCTTTGCGCACCATGTGATATTTTAAACATATTTTACATCTGATATATTTTAAACCTTGTATTTATCTTTTTTCACCGCTCAGCTATCCATTTTTGGCAACATGACTTTATCTTTTAATATGCAACTATGAATTTCATATTTATTTTAGACTTCCACCTACCGCTTTTAATATCGCACCATATATTTTATCACCGTGATCGTGCTTATCTACCATACGTTTGGTGCAGTTTAGCCAAAAATGGCTCTTGCGACATTAAACCTCATACAACCAACCAACCAACCATAAACTAATCCGAATATCTGTAGTTACTTTCAAAATTTGAGTAAAATTTTTGAACTCGGTAGTTTTTGAAATTTTTTTTAAAATTTCATATGCAGTGCACTCTCGATTATCCGGGTTAATCACCGGGAGGGATCGCACGGACAATAGAAAAACATGGATAATCCGGAAACTCCTTTTTATTAAAGAAAAAAATCAACATCAGTACAAAAATATAAAAATTACTTACATTTCCATGCTGTATAACATCAAACTAGGAATTTTCCCTTTAACATTTACTGCTTAAAAAATCTGTAATGCGTCTTTGCTTCTACTCTTTGTTCATCTCTTGTCGTATATCGACACATATTTTACGAACCGCAGTAATGTAACAGTAATCAAATCCTCTTTGTCTCTTATAATCTAACAAAGTTTCCACAGATTGTGGAGCAGCAGAATGAGAAATTATATTTTCCTCATTTAGTACATCTTCTGCTGATTCTCATCAAGTTTTTTAAGGATTTCTAATTTTTGTTGAACATTTAAAACGTTTCGTTTTCGTTTCACACCGCTCATTTTTACCAGTAAAAAATTTCACGCTACTAACTGGAGATAAACGAGATGTAAAAACTAAAGGAACACGTGCGAAAGTGAAAGAGGACGAAGAAGTTAAAGAATGACGTGTCAGGGAGAAGCGTGTTCGTACGAGAATGAATTAGCAGGAAGTGGGTGATTCATTTAACGAAAAATTAGGGGTTGAACCGTAGAGGAAGAAAGAAAAAAATCTATTCTTTAGCCTCCGTCGGCACGGCTCACTAGTTTCACAGAATGAATCTCTCGATCGAACATCAACATCGATTTTACATGCATGATAAGCGTGAAAATGTTTCTCTTTAAATTTTTTTGTGATCACGGATAATCCGCAAACCGGATAATCTTCGCACGGATAATAGAGAGTATGCTGTAGATCAATAATTATCACCCCGTACATCTACGTAATTTAAGTGCCGATCAATAATTATCACCCGTACATCTACGTAGTTTAAGTACCGATCAATAATTATCACCCCGTACATCTACGTAATTTAAGTGCCGCGACCTGTTTAACGGAGAGCTTGATTTCTTCGAGAAATTAATTCCAGAGTTCAAGGAAGTCTAACTATTCATGTATTCCCCCAGCCCGCCGACGTTTTTCACGCTGATAATTTCAGTCGGATTTCTTTGAACTTGCAACCAAAACGTGTCAGATTTTTCTTCTTTACAGTTAAACCGGCGCTTTTGCGTTTCGCCAACTTGTTCGCCACGTGCGCTGCATCGCAATTCGTGTCGTCGGATAAAGCAACGAATGCTGTCGAGTGGAAGACGCGCAAGAAAAACACAAGAAAGGAGCAGTTCGAGTCACCTCCGTAGATTTTTCGTGAAAACGTCGGGATAGAATCATAAAAACAAGTGTTTCGTATTAATATGCAATATAATTATCAATCTCTTTAATACAATATTTACACAGAGTAGTATAATGGTTACAGAATAGATGAATCACAAGCTACTACAGGCCCTTTCTACATGAGATAAATTTGTGATTCATCTATTCTGTAACCATTATACTACTCTGTGTAAATATTGTATTAAAGAGATTGATAATTATATTGCATATTAATACGAAACACTTGTTTTTATGATTATATCCCAACGTTTTCACGGAAACTCTACAGCGCGGACACGAAGCCCAGCCCACATTACTGGTCGTATGCGAGAAAGTTTCGGGTTTTTCCCGCCGGTTTGCTTCATAAACAAACTATTTTAAATCCTTTTACAGTAAGCGTTACTAATGTTGACATATACGTGCACATAACATGTAATATAAAAATGTATCATATGTGTTTCTATTTTGTTAAATTGTAAATTTAGTTACTGGGCCTCAAAATATTTTTTACATAACAGGTGGTCCGCACAACCAGAAAGGTTGGGAACCGCTGCTCTACTGTACTTGGTATATAAAGAGTATTTTACCGAATTCGAATTTTTTGACGATTGCAGAACTTTCTTTTTCAATTCCTACTATTAGTTCACACTCTTCCTATATATATTTATTTATATATCTTGTTCAAATTTTCAGTCGTTAATAAAATACTTTTATTCATCCACTCAAGTTCAAATACATATTTTAAAACTTGTAGTGGATGACACTTGATGTTAATACAGTTTTTTCAAATATTAATTCATTAATTAAATCGAATTAATTAATTTTAGTTTTATATGGGAGAAAAAAAATTTTCTAAAATAAAATTTTCTCTGTTGACTTAAGTAGGAATTGACTTTTAATTTTTTTTATATTACTTGTTATATATCACTTCGTATGTGAGAAAGCATATTGTATCGTACGTTAGTGAGAAATCCGTCGTTTTTTTTAAAAAACGACGCTGATGCTCTAATTTCCCTTAAACGTGTCCTTTCAAATGCTTTTATTTATAGGATCGGATAATGATTTATTACTCATTAATTAATAATGATTTATTAAATAACAAATTAATTGCTTCCTGTGGACTCAGTGTCTCAATGGTAGCTATTGCCCGAGAGAAGTAAAAAAGACCATAAATCAAACATAAAACTGAGTTTATGATGCGTTTTATTGGCTGAAATGTCTTCTTTCGGTAGTAAAAAAAAGTGTTTAGCTGCATCGAAGTCGATCCGACTTCCGCGCGGCCAAAAACTATACTCGCAACTTCTTCTATACTCGCATTACTTCGAAAATAATCATTAATGGTGCAACGAACGTCTGAAACAAAGTTTCTCAATTTCTGAACCACTACTCTGATGTTTTCATTACAATTTTATTATATCATTCTTATGCTGTAAAACAATCAGCAAAATCCTTGCTTTTTATGGTAACTTTATTAGGGGGGAGGGTAGAAATGAATAAAATGTCAAAAAACAAATAGTTGCCTCTACTAAAAAAACCAGCGGGAGTGACCTCCCCGAAACTTTCTCGTATACGACCAGTAATGTGGGGTGGGTAAACACCCAGTTGGTAGATAAATATTTTTGGGGTATTTACCCAAGGCCTGATTATTTTGAAAAAAAAATTATGAATGGTGATTTACAATGAAACATATAAAATTTATGAATTCCCAAAAACTTAATATTTCGCAAAAAAAATTGCGTATGTTCGCAATTTTTACGCGTGCTGAGGTACCACAAATTTATTTAACGTTTTTGAGTACGAAATCTTACTATAGATATCGCACAATATTTCACTACACCTCTGGTTAATCACAGGAATCCATCTGGAGAATGTCAAAACGAAGTTTCGTTTTGGGGATTGCCATAATTTCCGAATCGCGTGTTTGCGGCTCGCTTCAATTTACGCCAAGGTCAAACGTAAACCATACTCACTTGAGTAAAATAAGCGAAACGCTCGCCAACACACAGTCGCAATGTGCATTTTGAACTAAATATGTAAATTGAACACCTGTTTTTTAACCGATTGAGGTGAAAATTGGGCACAGATTTATAATTAATGTTAGCATCCGCGATATCAAGTTTTATTTATCTAAGCCAAAGGGCTTATGAGATACAAGTATGCGATTATACAGACCGACAGACAGTCAACCCGTTGACGGATTTGGCTCAAAATTTTAAACGGACCTACATTCATGACGATAAAACTGTGTACCGAATTTTATCCATCTAGCTATCCAAGTTTTTGAGTTATAGTGTTCACATGACCCCGGATAGACAGACAGACTTCCCGTTGACGGATTTTGTCCAAAATTTGATAGAAACCTACAAATTATGTGTCAAGTTCACATACCAAATTTCATCCTGTATCTCTAACAGTTTTCGAGTTATCGTGTTCACAGACAGACATAATTTCAAAATTGTGTTTTTCGGACTGAGGGAGGTCTAAAACGTGGAGATTCGTCAAAATCTCGAGTTCGAATTTTTTGACGATTACAATACTTTCTCTTGGTATACTTCGTATACGAGAAAGTAATAAGCTATTTAAATGCTCATCTTTCGGAATTTCTCTTGACCCGCCAGGCCGCGGTGGCCTAGTGGTATGGTCTCGGCTTTGGAGCCGGAGGGTTCCCGTTCCCAGATTCCACTCGAAATTTGATAGAAATCTACAGTTTTGATGTAAAAGTAGCGCACGAAACGAAATTTCACCCATCTAGCTCGGTGGGTTTTCGAGTTATCTTGTTCACAGACAGACAAAAGAATTCCATAAATGTTTTCTTTATCGATTAATAAGGATGCGGAAATTTATTAATACTGCATTGGACTTCTATCAATTATTTTTATGACGTCAGCTTACAGTATCGTTTAGCAACGGATTCCAAAACCTTCCGCGCTTTTGCGCATGTGCCGGGCGGAGTTATTTTCATCAAAATAGGAGGGAAGAGAAGAATGGAAGGGTGATGTTTACATTTTACTGAGCATGATCTAACAAGGAACTCCGGAAATGCGCTCGTATGACTTATTGCCTGACAGCCCTTTCCGGTGTGAAATCGTCCAAAAGTGGTATTGTATAGCAACGGATTCAGAAACCTTCCTTTTTAAATAATTTTTTAAAAAATCGGGCTTTTAAGGGTTAAACTGTGTTAAAAATTGTTTGTCAGCTTTTTTTCTTCGCTCTTTTGTTTAAAACTTCTTTCAATTTTTAATTCCTTTTAAGAGATTAAGTGACCCGCAATTATATGTTCTATCTTTTAATTTTTTTCAAAATTTGTTACTTAAAACTTCTTATACAGAGAATAAATTAAAATCAGTGAGAAATATCTGGTTAGGGAGGAGAATTGGGGGGGGCTCGGGACTTTCATTACCTCAGGGCCCCTAGAGGCCTTAATTCGGCCTTGCATCGAAAAAATAATAATAAAACGGTGTAACAAATTATATTAAATCATTATAATATTATTAAATTAATAATAAAATAATTATATAATTAATTACTAATATAATTATTAAATTATTTTATATCATATTATTTATATCATATTATTAATTATATTAAATAAATAATAATAAACCCTGAAAGAAAAAATAATAATAAAACGGTCTGATTTCTTTTTTCTTACGTCGCGTCTGAATCGAGTTTCGTCAAGCAATGTGGCCGAAAAGGAATTCTCCTCTTGAGCTATTTTTTTAGGAGGAGAATAAATTCCAAAAATTCACGCTTATGGGAGTCTGGTATGTCTCAACCGCGGATCGTAATCACTGATTACAAGGAAACATGTGCGCAAAAAACACATTCAATATTTCAAAAAATCTCTTTTATCTCCTGCTCCAACAATAAAACCCCCAAAATCTGTGTATTCGCGCGATAAAAAACCGTCTGTGTTAAAAAAAAAAATCGTTTGCAGTGGAATATCAAAAGCCTTTACCATAATTCGAAAGAAAGGCAGTTTTTTTTAAAAAAAGAAAAAAACCTAACGACGCCTTCAAGTGATGTGGTTTCAGCGTTGCCATTTAGCAG